>DWBH01001005.1:0-10473 GCA_018230765.1 Ernsta delagoae
AAATTTTAATACATTTTCGGGTTTTAAAAAATGTTGTAATATTTTTTTTGGTATAATGAGACAGTAATTAATCGATTAGGACATAAATAAAAAAAGGTGCAACTAGCGAATTATTTATTCTTAATATATGGAACGCAGCACATGTCAATCAATGTCAGTCAGCAGCAGCAGTGTCATTGCTCATTGGTGTCATCAGTCAGCACAGTATTTACTAAAATTTACTTATTAAATGTTTAATTACGTGAAACTCAAATAATACATTTTTAATTATTACTAACTAACGTGTTAAAAAGTTAATTAACACTATGATATACTGACGTTCAAAATATCACTGTGGAATAATGAATAACAATGTAGAAAATGTTTATTATGAAGACATCCCTCCTGATGCTCTGAACCAAGAAGACTTTATTTGCACCGAAAAAATAGTTCCGAGAAAGATTAAGCCTCAAAACATAGTAATAAGATTAATGAACAGAGAAATATACGGCTCGAGAAAGCCTGGGTCACATTTTCATGTTGTGAGAGAGTTTTATCAAAATGTTTTCCCTAACTTGACATTGGTCAATGTAGAAAAACCTCCTTGTTTTCTTCGAAAGTTTAGTCCAGATGGAAAGCACTTCATAGCATTTTCTGCTGATCAAACTTCACTTGAGGTACATTTAAACATGAGTATAATTATGTACTGATGACCATTTAAAATATTTTTTAAAGAAACTTTGATTTTTAGTTTGTATTAATTTTTTTGTATGTATTGTAGATTTATGAATACAGAGGTGCTGCTGCTGCGGGAGATTTGGTTGCAGGATATCCTTCAGATCTCTTAAATGACACACATCACAGAATTAGAACACATATTTTTTATAGGTTTTTTAGGGTAAGTATTCTTTAACAAAATTTTATTCATTTAGTAATTTCAAGGGTACACAGGGGCAACTGATGTTTAAAAAATTGTCTGTATTTTTGTTTAGTCTATATTTTAGAACAGGTTTAGAAAACTCCCTTACTTTTGCTATTACCCATATTAATATTTATGATTTAAGATATTATATTGGAATTACCTTACAGCCAAAACATACAGTAAATGTTTGTCAGCAAAGATTAAATATGAGGTCAGAGCGCAATCCTGGGCAGCTTCCATACATGGAACAGCAACTGAATAGAGAATGTAGCCTTTTCACTGAGGATGGTAGATATGTAATAGTTGGTTCAGCAGCTCACATCCCTGAGGATCTACGGCCACACTTCTACCACATTCATAGTAATAATGAAGCAGTTACACCAACTATAAGGTTTTTATTACATTTAAAATGTTTTCAATTGTTTATACATTTCATTGTTGCCTAAAGGAATGCAATTATGATAGCATTCAAGACAAAATTGTGCTTTTACTGTTTTTGACAAAGTTGTATAAAGTTAAAAATTATAATAATCTTCTTTATTCATTTTCAGATCAGCACTGGAGGATTATTCTTTGCATTTGGTTGATTTACACCAAGGGAAATTATGTGATACAAAGCATTTTCGAATTGATAAAATCTACCTCTCTCACAATCAAGGTATATATTTGTACAAAGAAGTGCTTGCTGTATTATCAGTACAACATCAAACTATACATTTGTTTCAAATTGTTGATGGAATGTTAATAGAAATTAGAAAGATTGGCAGGTTTTGTTATGACGATGACCCATTTATTGTAAGCTCTGTATTTGCACCAGTTCGAAATGAAAGGCCTTTTCACGAAGAGACAATAAATAGTTTAAAACACAGACTTTTAGTGTTCCTATACAAGAGAGCAAAAACAATAAGTGACGAAACAAGGGACCCTCTTGAGTTAAGAAAGTTTTATAAATACTTTGACATGTTTAAAAGCCTGCGCATGTGGAAAATGCAACTCTTAGACGAAGATCACCTTTTCATCAAATATGCAAGTGAAGAAGTAGTGACCCTCAGAGTAGCAGAGCCAAATATACAGTCTTCATTTTTTGTAATTTACAACATAAGTGAAAGTATAATACTAGAAGTATATGAGAATACCTCTGAGGGCTTACTTCAGTTATTTGAAAATTATTGTGACTGTTTTAGAAATGCCAGACTTTGTGCAGATTCACAGTTTACATGCTCTCCATCAAATAATTTGTATGCAAGGCTCACTCAGCAAAGATTTAAACAGACTATTGTAAGAGCCATATATGGTGGTCGGACTGAAGCAACTAAACGGATATTAGCTCAGCTACCAATAAGTGCTCAGTCATACAGTGGCTCCCCTTACCTGGACCTTGGTCTCTTTAGCTATGATGACAAATGGGTATCAGTTATGGAAAGACCCAAGGTTTATGGAGAATATCCAATCAGGTAATTATTATTTTAATAATTTCTCTGAAATAAGCTCAATAAGTAGGTACTTACAGAGCAAACCATATTATATTTATGATTCCTTGCTTCATTCTTTGTTATCTGATAAGTCAAAGGAAACATTCAATATAGGCTGACCACTTACTTATCAATTTTTGTAGAATTAGTTACACTTACCTAAGTCAGATCACTACTCTAGGATCTTCAACACTACCAAAACACACCAACACCAACATTTTGGAACACCAATCCAAAATGTAGACCAAAACACTAACTGTAAATTAGTGATAATCGATTTAAATCATTTCAGGTTTTATGCACGAGATTCAGGCCTTCTAAAGTTTAAAATATATGCTGGAGTATTGGGACAGTCTGTACCAGCCAGTGCCCGGAGGCTAGTAGCTTTTACTTTCCATCCAACTGATCCCTTTGCAATAAGTGTACAAAGAACAAATTCAGAATTTATAGTCAATTTTCACATTAGAAATGCTGTATTCAGTTGATAAATTACTATGATTTTATATAAAAATATCAAAATATTAATGCTGGAATACATTGACATTTTTTAGGTAAATATTATACACAATCAGTTCTTAATTTTTGTAAAGCAACAATCTCTTTTTGTAGGTCAAAACTTAATGCAGAGTGCATTTCCTTTCCTAATGCAGTCTAGAGTTTACACTAAACATCCTTTTTTAAATCATAGCACACCTTGGTACATGATAGCTATTAATTTAATCAGTGCCTTGTTGTTGAGCATAAAAACATGAAATAGATAAATTGTGCTTTCTTTCTTAAAAACATTTGATGATAAACTGTGTTCTGTCAAGGTTTTTATGTGAACCAGTAGTAACAAATAAAACCACTCATGAATTTATATTTCTTATAATACATTTTGTCACTTATTAGTACACATATATTTACATTTTGTAAAGTACAATAGTAAACAAAAACAAAGAGATTACTTTTTTCTATATGACCATTTATGTTAACAGCAAAATCTTCTTTCTCGTTGGGTTCCTCTAAATATTACAAACCTTTAGACTAGTAAAGAGTTGAAGGGTTTGTGTTGAAGATTCATAACATAAAAAAGAAAGAGGGGTAATTAAAAAGGAAGACTTTATTGCAGTAAAAAATAAGTCATAACTTTTGAAATTACACTTTGGTAGAACAAACAACTCACATATAGAGCCGGGTCCATTAGCGAGTCTGCACATGTAGGGTATTTATTTTAAGCTACAAACATGAAACATTACATTTAATAATCTAAATTCTCATTAGCCTATGTATTATATCATAAGAAAATTTCTTGTGTTGTGGCTCGGACTTAGAACAGGTGATATAAATGTTAAATTGGAGTAAGAGAAAAATTTGTGTACATGAAATATATTCTAATATTAATTTATTGTAAAATTTAAAAACAATTACATATGTACGCATGCTATGCGTAGCGTAATTGACCAAAATAAGTGTTTTTTTTAACTTATATTTCTAAAAATATATTGTAAGCTATATTAGGTAGAAATGCAAGGCTAAAATGCATAAACATAGTAATAGTAATTCAGATGCAGATTTGAATCTAAATAACATTGTTGCGTTTTTAATATTTAATGATGCCTAAAATGTACCAACACTACCAACTATGTGGTGTGTGCACAAGTTTAAGTCTGAATTTGTTACTATGTTAAATCAAGTTAAATCAAGTGTATTACTTGAGATAAGACTATAAATATGTATGTGTGCAAATTGTATATTGCTATTAAGCTAAAGGGTGTAAATATTAATTATAAATAACAACCCGCTAACAGACCATTTTCGGTTCAGTAGATTATTAGCCTAACCAATATTAAGTAGTTAATAAATAAAATTGTTTATAAAAACAATATAACACTTATTCCTAATATTGCATAAGAATACAAAATGAATGGGCACTTCTGTCATATAGCCTTTATACCACAACTCTTAAAAATAATAAAATTAATGGACAAAGTTTTGTTTAATGCTTGGTATCGCAATCAAATTTAAAACTTAGCAATAAACCTACAATAAAGCGAAGAAAAAATTATTTACACATAAATATATTAAAGTCATACTTAATTTCACATACATACATGCCACTTAAATTTACCCTTTCAAATTGGAATTTTAAAATTTGCTTAAATTAATGACACACTTTTGAGTGAGATTCATAGAATTTGGGCATTTTTTGTCATGACGAATAATTCATCGTTACAATATCGCAGGCAGACATTTATTTATAAAAGATTTTAATACTTCTAACATTGAATAAATTGCTACTTCCTAAATTTTAGCACACAACCTGAAAGTTGGCTAACGCAACTCGTTTATGACTAAGCACGCCTTACTCTACAACATAAAGTGCACATACCAATCTATCACAAGTATAACTCTGATTAGCTAAAATGCACAAAAAGTTTTTATATGTCAGACTTTTACATCTAATTTAAGGGAATGAAATTATTAAATTATCTCGTATATTTTAAAATACATCGAAAGAATAATTTCGTAGTTTTCATTACTAATGTTAACACTAGACAAGTTTTTTGCTGACAATATAGTAATGTGATCATTAAATTCTTTATTTAATTATAGAAGAGGTTTTATAATGTTTAAAATAAGTTCAGTCACCATTATGATTTAAATAAATGGGAAAATACTATGATACAACAACATGATAAAAATTATTTTGACTAGACAATACCATAGTACCGATATACGATATGGTAGTCATAAGTGGGGAATCTTACCAAGGATATATCAGGATAATGGATTAATTTAGGCCTCTGATATTACATAGCTTTTAGTGATTTTTTATATTATACTTTGTATTATAATCTTTGTATCATAGATTACATTTATTATTATATTTTAATAACCTTACTAGTTTATGTATATTATTATTATGTTAACAATGATTTATGTATAAATTAATGTTATATATTTTTGTCACCTATGTAAAATGTGTTTTTATTGAATCTTTAATATTCAATTCAACATCTTCACTAAAAGCTCTGTAATAACACTATTTACAATATCAGATAAATTTTCCTCTATAACACCAATATCATGAAATATTTCATTTTAATACTACGATTATTTCTTAAGCGAGGGAGTGTCTTTAAACTTTATCAAAATAATTTAGTACTTACTTACGCGTATTCAAATATTTTTTATATAAAATACATGTTCCATCTTCATAGTGGGAGTAACTGTTAAAAATATACAGTTCAATTATATGTATGTTCTTGTTTGAAGCATCACTGCAACAAAAAAAAACTATTTTAAGAATATTTCTTTAGCATGCTATGTAAACCAAGGCTTGATTAACTAAAGATTGATAATAAATGACATGGCATTCGTTTTAATCGTGGGTAGTTTTGTGAATATCAAAAGTAGGCCGTACTAAGCACACATGGAGTTGGGCGTACTTTTAATAAGATAGTTCTTTCCTGTTTCTCTCCCCGATGCTGGTCGTTGCATGCATGGTGCAGTGTGTGTGCACTGTTTCTTTTAGGTGTATGTTTTCCTAAGTCCTAATATTCATACATACGGTTTACCTGGTGCTGCTGTGTGTGCTGCGGATGTTGCTGCGAATGTTGCTGCGGGTGTTGCGGCGGCTGCTGCGCGGCGGCGGGCGGCGGCTGGTCGCGCAGCGCCTGCTCGCGGATGGCGGCGAGCGTGCGGCGCGTGTGCGCGAAGGTGGGGCGCTGCGCAGGGTCGGCGTGCCACGCCGCGCGCATCACGTCGTACGGGCCCGCCGGACACCCCTCCGGCGCCTCCATGCGGTACCCGCGCTCCACGTGACGCAACACCTCCGTCAGCGGCTACACCACAACACAAACTAATGTTTGTACAATATGTCATGACTAAAACTAGAATAGGAATCATCTAACTCTCAACATACTTTAACAAAATTATATTAAAAGATATTATAAAGCCTGAATTTTCCAAATACTTTTAAAATAAACATAACTTACAATTCTTGGATATGGCACTCTTCCAAATGAATAGATCTCCCAAAGAAGAATACCGAAACTCCACATATCAGACTTATTTGAAAATTTCTGAAAGAAAATAATTAAAATATTATTTGACGTTACAAACACACTATAAGGACATGTATTCCAACCATATATGCATTAACGAAACAGCGTTGGCAAAGAGTTTATAGCAGAAGTAGATTACGGAGAGTATGGTAGATAAGGAAAAAGAGAACTTACATTAAACTTGAGCGCTTCCGGCGCGGTCCATTTGATGGGCAGCTTGGCCTGCACGCGCAGCGCGTCGGCGGGGTCGAGCGGCGCGGCGTCGGAGCGCGCCAGCCCGAAGTCCGCCACCTTGGCCGTGCCCTCCGCGGAGATGAGCATGTTGCGCGCCGCCAGGTCGCGGTGCACCACGCGCTGCCGCTCCAGGTACTCCATGCCGCAGCACGCGTCGCTGTTTACACGATAAACGATCGTTATTGTCACTCGCAATCAACAAAACCATATAAAAACTATGTGTAAATAATTGAAGTGCTCATAGAAAGCTCTTAATAATTTTTGCGTCATTGTCATAATTACATTTAGTACCTAGATGACCTTCTTCAGAAGTGAGGCTAAGTGGAATTGAACCAAGGAAGGTAGCTGCAAAACCGCTGGATGGACATTGTGTGTGTGTACAGGGTGATCCTGACCAGGCCTAGGGAATGACTTACTATGCGAAGTTGATCTGGTTGAGTTGTGTGACGTAGTGGCGGCCGCGGCTGCGCAGGTAGTCGAGCAGCGAGCCCTGCGCGCAGTGCTCCGTCACGATGCACGTGCTGCCGCTCGAGCTGAACACCACGCAGCCCAGCAGACGCACCAGGTTCTCGTGCTTCAGTGACCTACAAACAACGCGCGTGATAATATTCACAATATTGCTCTCAACCTTATCATTGTAAAACCGATGTATATTGAACAATACCCAATCCATATTTGTGCCAATAAACGATTTCGTTTTTCTTTTGTTTTGTTTTGCTACTTGCCCATTCGTCATGCTGCAGTTTGGCGTATAAAATGTTCAATACACTAAAGTTTTACAAAATAAAAAATGATTTGTATAAATAATATTGACTTACGCCATAACACTCGCTTCTGCACGGAATTTACTGGCGGCTTCTCTGTCTTTCAGTATTTTGACGGCAACCTTCTGTGTGCCGTTCAGTATGCCCAGCATCACGTCACCGAACTCGCCCTTGCCGATATTCTCGCGAATCTCGAGATCCCGCTCGTTTATTACCCAACCTTATGAAAGAGAGAAAGTTACGAGGACAAGAGCTTTGTACAACGTATGTAAACTTAATGAGGTATAACAATTACATTACAATACAATACAATATTGTCATTAACATTTTCTTTCATTTAATATTTAAAATGATAAAACGTGCTTACGGGCGTCAACAAACTTCTGTGGCTGCATGGCGCTGTCCGTTTGGTCCGCGGACGGCATTTGCGTTGAGTACGTGTGTTGGAAGTGCCCCGAACTTAGTGCACTAGACACACTAGGTGTAGGTGGATAGGGAGGTGGTTGCTGTGAAGAGATATTTCAAATTTAGGTGACATACTTATAAATTTACAGGATAAAGGTATTTTGTAGCAACCCTTAAATTTTTAAATTTTACTGTGAAGCTTTTATTTTTGTTTATTAACCTGTGGCAGTGGTGAGTAAGGCGGCTGTAGAACTGTATTGTTGTTGGCACCATTGGGTGAAGATTTTGGTAGGCATCGGACTAACTTCGTGCAAAGTCCGTCTGCATCTATTAGGTAGTGCTGTAAATAAAATATAATTAACGATCATGAGAAATTTTATATTTTCATAAAGGTGATCATTAATGAATGATACACATAAAATATTAATTTAAAATACGCACATGTATTAAGTCTGTCATATTGTCAAAAAATTCTTCATCGTCTATCGTCAGCCGCTGGTTTTGACTGTCGGGAGCTGTCGCCCATTTCACCCTGTCATTAAAAAGATGATTTATTGTCCTAGTAAAAATTACCTTAATTTAAAGCTACAACAGATATGAATGAGAAAATATGAGATTATATATATTAGGTAACGAGAATAGGAATAAACCAACAATTATCACTTTCGTGTTTCATTCGAAACGGGATTTAAAAACACTAAGGCCCAATTTGCACCAAAGTAGAGATGCGTTTAAATTACATTTCGTTAACGAAAGATTAAATCTTTGCTTTACCTTGGTTTTAACCGGTCCTAAAAGAGGCGATAATATAATAAAAGTAAAATAAAAAATAAAAAAAACAGGTAAATATATTTTAGTGTCGTTGTACCTACCGGTAATGTTCAACGCGTCCGCGGTAGCGCACGCAGAGCGTGTGGTCGCCGGGGAAGTTGGTGCTCTCGCGCACCAGGAACACGCCGTCCGGCGAGCCCGACAGCAGCGCCTCGGCGCGCTCGCGGGATATCGCGCCGTGGTGCCATCTGCGCGCAAACAAACGGATTTTTGTTCAACTCCACGAAATACACTGAGATAGCATAATACTGGTCTCGCGTTTTTGACATGTAATACATTGTAATGTCGACACTGTACTTTACACTTTACTTGACACTTTACTTTACTGCTTCAGTATAGTAGACAAGTAGACAATGTGTATTTATTTAATGCCTTTTCTAATGGAATTGAGGCTTTTACTTTTTGTCTTAAGAAAAATATTTTAAAAAACGCTTCGCCTCAAAAATTATGCGATAACGTTATCATAAAAAACCAAAAAAAAATTAACAAATAATTTAATGAGAATCATGTCAATCAATTATACTATCTTTATTACCAAGTCATAATTGCACAATTAATCTTTAATTTACGATTTAAATATTGAACGTAAGTATAAGATATTTACTCGGCGTGCTCATAACTGAGGATCGGTGATGAAGATTTCACTTTTTGTTTAGTATCACAATCACTTGTGTCACTCTTCATGGCTCACTGTGTTTGTACAGAATACTCAAATGACAGATAAGCAACATTATACAATAAACGCTATCTTTTATCAAATCATGTTTCATACAATTGCTTTATCGTGAATAGATTTCATGTATTATTTTATAATGTTACTAATTACACGTACTCGACGTACAGCGATGGCGCTTAAGTATTATTATGCGAGGCTTGGCCCTTCATGAAACAAGGCGTAGACAAAACAAAATTGTTAGCATTTTTAAAAGAATAGGGCAGTGCAGAAGTGGAAGGCCGCAACAGACAAGCTTTTCAAACAATCATTCCGATCAGACAACAAAGATATAAGAGTAATACTCCTAGTATTCAATTAATCACACTTCACAATAGCTTACTGACTAGTTCTCTTTTGTCAGTGTTTCCATACAAGTTTTCATATTAATATATAGCTCATGGGGTTGCTTATTAATATAATACCAAGACATGGTATTATATTTATACGTGGCCTCTCTAGCCTTCCAAGCTTCCCACATTTTCCTTTCAGGAGCAATTACGAAACATCGGCTTTGTTCTGTTTCAATGGGACAACAAATTATGCTTTAATATTTTATTTAATACAATAGGCTACGGTTATGTATGATGTGCATAATTATGTATTTATATTATTTTAATGTTAACATCAAATTGCTTGCCCTTTGCATTGCATTCCCTTCAAGATGTACTTACGGCCACTGCGTCATGTTGACAAGCCTGTTGCCAGCAGGTGGCGGGTTCTGGCTCGACGAGTTGACCAACACGTCGCTGGGGCCCTTTGGGGCCACTATAACAATAATAGATATTATTATAGTTTTACAATGCGAACGCTGAAAAATGCATAAATACCTATTTTGGTGGAAATAGCTTTAGCGGGAAATTCTCGCAGTTTCTGCAGATCTAATCTATCTTATCTATCAATTGACTTTTAACTATCTATTAATTACTATATTTTTAAAAGCTAGTGCGTGGTCAAAACTTAAATGGATGACCTATAACAATATAACGTTTTACTGAAATTTTGAGACTTCGATCTCTGTTGATTTATAATCATACTAATATATAAAATTGGAGGGTTTGTTTGTAATATTGAAATAACCGTTTTTTACTACATGCGTATAATT
>DWBH01001006.1:0-10473 GCA_018230765.1 Ernsta delagoae
CACGACACAGGGAATCCTAGTGTGGGGCTGTGAGTGTGAAGCGTTATTATTATTATTATTATTATACGATGTGCCACACAGATGAGAGGGGTTAAATTTACAAAAAAATCGTTTCCGGTTCGATTTCGAACTATCAAAAATAGGTCATATCTGTATAATAAGTGGATACCCAGTATCTCAACATGCGCTTCCCATAAAGACTCGTATGAAAAATTGTAATGTAATTGTAAGATGTAACGCAAATCAGGCTAGGTACCTAGCTACTTATATTTTTTTTCTTTTCAGATACACCCGACAAAGATAAATGTCAAAGGGCGTTCGATGTTCACAAGTGTTCTTACGACAAGGATCCAAATGTAAGTTTGTCTTTTAACTTTGCTCATAAATATTAACAAGTAAGTATATATATACCTACTTCATTACTTTTAGTTGAGATAATTTTTTTGGTATTTTCGTCAAACTTAATAGCTGTTTCGCACTTGTTACTTGAATTTGGTAGATAGGTACCTAGGTAACTACCTAGAGTTAATTTGTTGGCGTTTAACAGCAATAGCAGAAAATGACTATCTCGTCTACTTATAGGTCGAAATTATTGTATAATGTAATCTTTTCGCCACAGATGTGTAATGGTTTCTATAGGTAATAATCAGTTTGCAAAAGTATTTCCACAACTAGTTTACTGTGTATGTTCTTGGGAATAACTAATTAAAATTTTGTTTCCTTTTCAGTTCTACTTTTTGTTCTAGAATAAGTATGTTGTGGGCGGCTGGCTGACATTTTCTATACTGCAAATATCTGCAGGAAAGAATATGGAGAAGAGTATTTATATTCAGATAATCATACTTATATGCATAACTAATTACATTATTGAAAATATGCTTGTTTAATTTATATTAAAAATTGACATAAATTCAAGTTGACAATTTAAATTGTTCTTCGCATTATACTTACGGTTAACAATTTTTAGCATTATAAAACAAACTTTATAATATTGCAATTTATATTTTTAATGAGAACTAAAGAGGGAAGCAAATATGAACTACCTATATTTGTTTGGATAAATGTTTTTAAAGGAAATTCAACTGCAGCAACTACTACTACGGTATTTGTAGGCCAATCTCTTATCCGAGTCTTAGCGGGATATCTTGCGCTAATATTATCCGTACCTCTACTTCTGAGCAGGATGAAAATACTTGCAAATAACGACGTAATTTGGCGTTAGCCGCGGGCTCACGGCTCATCTATTTTTTATGAAATATTTTTCAAGTTTATTCAGATTTTCAAAGAAGTATAATGCTAAGGAATTAATTTGCTTCGCGGGAAATTATTTCTTGAAGAAAAATAAATGAGTTTGAATCTTGTAAAACGTGTAATTGTGGTCTTTAGTGAAATGAAATTCAAAGAAATCTTGTTAGGTAAGGCAATTTTTGGAGGCGCTTTCTTTGGTTGGACTAAGTTGTTTTTAAAATTAAAATGCTGTGATATTGAAATACTTGTTTCGTAACCATTTAATTAAGTATTTATTCAAGAGATTCTTTTACTGCTTTTCTCCCTAATAAGTTTATAAAAAATATTTAAGGTATTTTATAAATTTAACTTAACATTTTCGGTGTGAACTAATTCAATACAATTTGTGATACAACTTTACATTTTTTTTCATGCGTTATGTGATATTAGGGACCTTTATTAGATTATAGTCTACCGTTAATACATTTATGTTCAGACTGTTTTATGAACCTCAAAACTGTTTTATGAATGGCTGTTCAGTTAATGTTCACTCATATAAATAACTAAAAGAGAACTTAAAGATCCAAATTACAATAAAAGAGCACGTTATTTAACAGCAAACGACATTCAAAAGACGGAAAAACCGAGGGTCGGAACATCTGCACATAAAGAGGCAATTTGGAGATTGCCAGGGGCGCGCAACAGCCACCGAGAATTGTACTCAAATGTATTCAAAATTAAAAAAAAACGAAGAAAATATTGTAAAGAAATTCATTGCGGTAAAATAAACAAGAGTGGCTTGTTACTGTGGTCGCCGTAGCGAGTAGCGAGCTCTGCGCCAGCCGACGCGCGACTTTTCGGTCGCAAGTCGACGCATTGAGCGCATGACCACGGAAGAAAGGCACAACATGATGGAAATGCCTGATAGTAATTTATTGGTTGTTCATAAAAATATACATCAGCATACGTGAGTCAGTTGCGATAGGTTAATTGTGACAAACCATTTTAGTGCTACATTTTAAATGTCACGTAATATTTCACACATGCCACGCTTCTTGCTAAAGTTACAATTACTGGGGCACTTCCTGTATTGTTTGTCGTGCTTGGTTTAGGCCTGGCCTGCAGTTTAACCGTGGGCGGCCTTGCTCAACTTACCTACCTCACCTCATTTTAAGTTTCTCTTTATAGTTTTCACTAACTTATATTATTTTAAGTATGTATCCTTTTATCGTTGATTCTTGAAACTTAATTAAGGTTCTGGCTGAAACTTTCAGTTTTTGTCATTCTTTAAGTAATAACTATATTCATTTTAACAAGGAAAACTCCTCTGGGCCCAAATATGTTGTAACTTTCTATAACTTTAGGTGGTGTTGTTCTTAAACTTTCATAGGTTAACTTGTTAATTGTGTTTAATAATTTATTTTCATATATAGTTCTTTTACTGAACTTGATCAATGTATTGACGTTTCATAAAAAAAGGTAAATATGTATATTACTATATAAAGAGCTATATAGCTACAATTAACTTATTAGGTAATAACATTTATGTTTTTGGTAGATATTACGTTAATATACTACCCGTCACAGTTACCCGTCGCACTGAGCTAAATAAAAGTAAATTTAATAAAGATCGCGAATGTCGAAATTTGGTGTGAACTAAACTAACAATGTGGCGCGGATCGCTGCGGTGGTATTGGACGTGCGCCCATAAACCACTCTGCCTACCAAAACTTCTGAGTTTCTATAAATTTATCTGTGGTGGGTTAAGTAGAAACTCGAAAAGCTACTTCTTATAAAATAACATACTGTTTTATGTTAATAGAATGGAACGTCCATCTTTGTAGAAAAAAATTACAGTACTCCTTACAAAATTGCGATAATCTATGTACATAATAGGTATGTAGGTATATTTACATATAATGATATAGGTACCTATATGGCTGCTTATAAGTTTAAGCAAAAAAGTGTCTCAATATTAAAATCTTTGATGATAAAGTCTTGGGATCAGAAAGAGAATAAATTATATAAAATATTTTGAGGTAAATAATAATATGCAAACCATAAAAGCCTAGCGTGGTAGTTCCTGAATGTAAATAAACTAATACCCCATTGATTTTATATATATATGTAAACAAGAATACCCACTCTGTAAGCAATAATTAAATAATTATACTGGGCTAGAACGCAGAACAATATTGTTTGTTCCATACTACATTCCATAGGATTTTCATACTTAGGTATCTATTAACAGAAATGTTTCCGCTACCGTAATCTTACGGTATTGAATAAAAGCTAGAGGCGGCAGCGGCACGTACGCTGTCTAAGCTGCCCAAGGTAACTCAGGTTGCCTAGCTGATGTTGCTGTTTCAATACAAACGAATTTAGAAAATACGTGAGTAAATTTTCAATGCGGCAATTCTATAATGAATTAGTGGTTAGAGCTTTTTTACTAACCCGTGTCCGTATAAAAATGTCTGGTAAAAATAGTCCTTAGGTTTCTCCAGAGCAATTAGATCAGGTTCAAGCTACAATTCATAATAATATGCTTAATTATGATCAGGAAATCTTTATATAGATACTAATTATAAATGGATGTATTTTCTATGCCTATATTTGTATTATATTGAATACATGTGGTTGAATCGATATGGAAATGGAAGTAATTTTAAAAAGATTAGAAATAAACGACTATTAACCTTAACATTTTAAAGAGAGTAAATTAGATAGCGTTCTATCCTACAGCGCCAATGAAATTGGTAAGGCAAGGCTGAGTTGGCCAAAGGCTGGAAGGATGTTGCAATTTGGTGGCACGCCAGCGTAACGACGTGCAGTTGGACGGCCGCGGCACGTGCTCCGCCGATCGCCAACCACCAGCCTCATCAAGCAAGCTTACATAGCTCCAATATCCACGATTTCTTATGTATTACGTGCTAGATGCATCTTTACTATTAAGTTTTATTTATATTTAAACACAATAATAAGATCACTCGTTTTATCTATTGTAGTCATTTAGGTAATGCCTAATTGCGAAAGAAAAAAGTTTACATACATAACTATATTTGACTTCAATAAACAAAATCCTCTGTGAATAAAGTTTTTGTGATACCAAATTCTTCCGTATTCGTATATGCGAGATACAATTTATATGTAAATAGGGTAAGTGAGTTAGTACTACGGAGTCTACGGAGTTCTACGAGAAGGATGTAGGTAGGTACTTTACATTATTGGTAAACTTGATTTTATAAAGTTTTAAATCAAACCCATCTAGGTTACTATCTCTTTAAAAACGATTTAATGAAACAGTTTGTATATCCCTATTTATTTTCCAGTAGACATTTAGTTAGTATTTTAAACAAGGTATTAGGTAAAATTATAGGTATTGTTCCCGGGAAATTGTGTTGTGTACCTTAGATATTAATAAGTTCTGTACCTACAATGTATAATAGTGTAAATTTTTTTCAAAGAATTATCACCCTAACTCGTACAGTTAATTCGTTGCGCTAATTGAAAGAAATGTGTTGAGTATGAATAGATTTCTTTTCAGGTCACCGCGTGGTAACTAGAGTTATGTACATTATATAAACTGTTGCACAGCCTCTTAGTGCAATGTACTTTTAAGCATGTGGGACACAATTTATATGTAAATACGAGAAGCGAGTTGGCGCTACGGAGTGCTACGAAAAGCACTCTACGATATCGGTGTTCGGACCTTCCTTTTGAATCATACGCCTCTACGCCTTTAATGTAGAATGCTTCTATATTAGGTACTTAGTACGTAAACTTCAGATCGCAATGTGATTCACGGAAATAACGATACCTACAAAAACATTTTTATGTACCTATACTTATATTGCCAAGACGCGGCCTTAATATGACTCGCATAGTTAAAAAATTAGGAAAACTCTACAAAGTACTTGTAGGGCTTGCCCTAACTTAAGAAACTACCCCTACATTGATTCGAATTCTCTTCACGTATTTAATAACTTCAACGAATTAAAATAAACCATTAGGTAATTTCTATAATCTGTTCACTAACACGTAACAATTTATTGGTATAAAGCACGTTCGTCAAACAAGCCAATTATTCAAATAAATTGAGTTAGCCGGGGGCCGTGTGCCGCGCCGCGCCGCCCGGTGTAGCCGTCACCCGCGTCATAGTTCCTTTCAAAGGAAGCGTGTTGTGCTACTTCGGAAGGTGTTTGTTTTGGAGGCGCGCCGCGAAATGAATATTGATGACTTCATGGGGGCCGGAGATGATTTGCTGAAAAATTAGCTTCATTTCATCGTTTTATTGCCCTATACCGCTGCGAAACGCCAGTGATGAAGACTAATATAGACGTTAATTTAACTTAGTAACGATAAAAGATGGATTTATGAGCACCATTAACGTGGATACAATTAAGTTTGACAAGTGCTTTTTAATGTAACTAAATAACTAACTTTAAAAACATTTTTATATGGACCTTAATTAATTTACATGTATCTACTGTTATCCAAACAGTAAGGCATAAAGCTAGAGAGTTGGTACTAAGATTTATGAGGTAGTAGGCTACTAATTCTAATATGACTATATAGTACACATACTTGGGTAAGGCACAGTTCCAGATATTTTAAAATGATAATTATAATCATTACTTTAGGGTGTAAAGTATGTTCTATTTAGTGTTGGTAAGTTATTATAGAAGGTATTATACAAGGTAATACATTTTGCATAATGTAGGGCGTGAGCATATCATAACGCATGTTTATAAGTTTGTAGACACTGACCTTTGGTGTGTAGTAGGGGCACATCACGACGTGTGTCATCTTGGCGAACTGTCTGACCGGAAGACACAATTTATATGCAAATTGAACACAAGATACAAGCCACTGATACCGCTGGGTGGAGGCCGTGGAGGCCGACGCGCCACCACCGACGTACCCGACTTGTATTAACACTACTAAAATTACTTTCGCATACATCGTGAACACTACTCGTTCGCTCACGTATTTTGTTTGCATTTTTATTATAATCTTGTTGGAGATACGAGTTTTGTTTCTATGTTTGGAAAGTGATTAATATGATTATAGTTATTGAGATTTTATCATGTTCTACTCTTTAATACAATTAAAAAAAAATAATAATAACTCCTTAACAGAATTTATTTTCAGATTAAGCAAGAAAATAATATTATCATCTACCTCCTCTTAAAAGCCCTGCGGGTTGTTAATTCATCGTCTTTTAAATCAAAAACATTTCCGAGTATTTACATAGGTACATCGTAATTAGTGTAAGGTAAAATGTAACGTTCCTTTCTTAACTGCAAAAGAAATATTTGCTCTCTGTCGAGCTCAATTCGACGTTGGAAACCACCTTCTGTTTATTTAAATTTTTCCTTTACTTTCTCCGCTTCGAGGAAAAATAACGATAGGTGTATACTCAAGTTAGCGGGTGCCTTGAGGCAACTACAAGATTGCCCGGCGTTTATTAAACCGTTTCTTTGCTTCCTTAAAGCTGAATTTTTATAAGATGATTAAGGGTAGGTAAGTAGGCGAAGAAATAAAACCGCGTTTTCATTCGGTATTTATTTAGTTCAGTTCAAATAAAGTTAAACTATCTTGTATGAAGTTACGTGTGTAGTTACAGTGATTGCATCTTCATTCAAGAGTCACCCCTGACCAAATGATTTTTCTCAAGAGTACTAATGTATATCTAATGGATACGGTAGTTCCATATATTATTTTATGGAACCAAATTTTTTAATTCTCAGAAGAAAATATGCAGGTAGACATAATATTATGCTGATATTATTATGAGGCTATCACATTATATAATTATTCAAATCCACTTGAATTTAAAGTTAATTAAACGATTTAATAAATTAACGAGAACGATTTTAGTACATGGCCTACATAAATAGTATTATTTAAACAAATCAAAGGTCCCTTGTATACTAGATATTATTAATATACGAAGGTAATATTCTCCCCTAAAGAAATAGAAAACAATATAAATAATCTTTAAACATAAAAATATGTCTATAATACATATACTGATTGCTATTGAAATATGAGCTACAAAATCTCTTCAGTACTAACTGAATTCCAGCGAATGCCGCATCCATTTTGGGTTCAATTTTATTCCGTTTTGTTTTCACAGCGGCGGCGACCGCTGGCTAAGCCAATTAGTGTCCACTTGGGTAAACACCGGCTCGTTAGCGGACTTGTGTGTTTTATTCAATTCAATTTGCCAACTCCACCGCTACTTATTGATAGAACTCGCCATTCTTTGTCCGCTTTTCATTTGCCGGAATGCCGTCTGTTTTAGTAATGGTGCACCTTTTAGGAATTCGTAGTTTAAGGAGCACCTTCTAGTTTAGGTACTTATAGTTTACTTAGTCAGGTTTATTTGTTCTAACCAAGAAAGATACCATTTTAATAATATTTTCATACTACAATAAGTATTTAGTATCTTCTTATCTTATCTTATACTTTATTGTTATTATATAAAGTATTGTGGTGTTAGTTAGTTACGAATATTGTTTATGGGCTCGAATACTAATTTAATGACTGCATAATGCATGCTTGGCAGGCATGTATATTTCAAAACAAAGTGAACTCATAATCTTAAGGTGTCATCTAGAGACCTCGCTTTACTTACAATGTATATAGAAGAATTCATTATAAATAAGCGATAACATGAATTAAATTAAAAATTAAGGGGATAATAGAAAGTATCAGCACCGGTAAAGATAATGAAAGCTAAATTGCGATAAGACGTTGCAGCCCTAATATTGTTCCCGGCGCAGTGTGGAACGGAAGGCACCCATTAAGCGGGAATACCCCTGAAATGTAACAGTAACCTTTATAAGGGATGTTTGTTAACCTCAAGAATTGCCGCGGGAAGCTGTGCAATTTTAGATTTAACCAACTCAGCTAAGAAGGGGGCTACGTACATTGGACTATTTTACTCCTTTATCAAAGTAGTTTTACGGAATTCTCATCTAGAGACCTCGCCTATATTTCTTTATAAAAGTTGTGTGTCATGTAGAATTATGAAATTTCGTAAACCTATTCCTTAATTTTGTACAGAAAAATAAATAAATGAAAAAACATTGTCACAATGCATTTATAAAATTAATAACTAAGTAATCTGAGTATGTATTGAATATACTCCTTTGAGTCCACAAATTACTAGACCGATATAACTCACGCTCAAAAACTCGATCACCATGGAACATCTAGTTATTTGGCGATGGCAACGTGTCGGCCGCGGGGTAATCTCGCGCGTGACTTGCAAGCTCGATGGGTGAGCTTATTGCCGGCCAGTGAGCTCGGTGTCGTCGTAGGCTAAATCGACAAAACGATAAATAATACCACCGGCACTCGTTAAGTCCGCCATTTAGATCATTTACATAAGACATTATAAACAAGATTTTTAAAATTAGCGGGAATTCAGATTTTTTTGTGCTGTAGTGTGTATTAAGTTAAGTCGGCGAATATTTACTTACCTGCGGCTCTCGTTGGTTTATAAAATCAATAATTAAGAAGTCTATATTTCAAATAAAAAAAAAATATAGGTAATTTAATACATTTTAACAATAGCAAAAGTCTACAGAAATATCCAATTTTAAAAACATTACATACCTACTACCACATACGGTGGTACTCGTATCGATTTTTATTCGAATTTTACCCTACTTCATCATAATTTAAAACTCCTAAAAAAGGAGGACAATCTTTTTCCTACTATGACAGGTCGGTAAACGTACCGTCCATTGAGCAGAAAATTATATGCGAAATCACGACGGAAGTCACGATTTACCATAGAACGGAGAATAATTAATGTAGCAGGCTTTGTAGCGCGCGCATTTTGAAGTTTTTTTATTAGAACGGATTTGTAACAGCCTATAGGTACAAATTTTGCGAAACGATTATGGTGGTAGGGGATTAATTTGATTCAGGGCACATGCGCTATCCAAAGCCGTTTTAAAAACATGGCGCATCCATAATGATTGCTTGATGAGAGCCGTCGGTATTGCAATGCCCTCCGGCCGCACTCGATACTTAATTACATCACATTATTTGCGTGCCGTGATATTTTTGTATTAGGTACATAATTGTCTCAGGTGTTGAGGTAGGTACGAGTAGTTAGCATAGTCTTAATAATTTAGAAAAAAGCATATCGAATATAGAGTAAAGTTTCGTTATGAGAAAAATTGCATTTAGGTATACGAGAAAAATAAGTAGTGAATCAGATTGACAAAATAAGACAATCTAACCACGGGCTTCCTATTCTTCTTACAAATGCGCATTGTTCGTTTAGGTATTATAGCCACATTCAAGATAATAGCTACATATATCATTTTCTAAGCACATGTAAATGAATAAAAAATTATCTTGATATTTAAAACTTTATCTGTTTAGGGTAACTCAAGACCAAAAACATGTTTCATGTTAGTGCGTTTCACGTTAACTTAATTAATAATAAAGTAATTCTTTTGTAGGTCAGTAACATTTTGAAAAATAAACTGAAATCTGAAATCTGCTACATCTGTTACTACGTTATTTGGAATAATGTTAGAGACCTTATCAATCTATATAATTTGTTTGGTTCAGTGGTATTGAAAAATTATCAATACGATTGTTAATAACATTATTTTTTATGAATAGTTAAAGGCTAGCAATCCTAAATAAATACGAGGAAAGTTACCTAAAAGACAGCTTGAGAGCTAAAGTTACCGTATTGTAATCTAAATATAGAGTACCTACTTACATATATGTGTAAGTCAGATAGTAAAATAAGACTAGAAGGTGTGCCAACCGAAGAGTCTGTAACAACCAGTCTTTATTATTTAGCATTACGGAACTGCGCATTTGTACAATTGTACTATTCAACATCGGGGGAAAGTTTTGAGTGTTGTCGCGGGTCGCAGTGAAGGCTGTGTCGTCGTTCCGTGCATTATTATTCGCAACAGTTTGGCAGTTCACTTGTCCAATTTTGATTGTTAAGATGTTCTATAACTAAAGCCCCTTATACTTAGTTTACTACCTCAGAATGTAAGTCAAGTGTTACAGACTAACAAAATTAGGTACGTATTGGTTTAAGTTAAGGTATTATTACTAATTGAAATTACGAAGTGAAGTTTGAGCAGTTATATACTCGACTGAGATCAGCGGCGGCCTTACCCATTGCGAGGCTACGTGCGGCAGGTCTTTGCGAGGCCCTTTGTCAACACCTTTCGTGAAAAGTATACATACTTTTCA
>DWBH01001007.1:0-10473 GCA_018230765.1 Ernsta delagoae
GCCCCCCCCGCTCCCCACCCTCCCCCCCCACCCCCCCCCCCCCCTCTACACACACACACACACACACACACACACACACACACACACACACACACACACAAATACTACTAATAAACAATCACGACACAATTTGACATTATTTGTTAAAATCTA
The DNA here is from genome assembly GCA_018230765.1 of Ernsta delagoae. Lineage (NCBI taxonomy): Eukaryota > Metazoa > Arthropoda > Insecta > Lepidoptera > Hesperiidae > Ernsta > Ernsta delagoae. The sequence continues at coordinate 154 of DWBH01001007.1, forward strand.
CTAATATTACTAAGCGGAATATCTCTAACATAATTAACTCGCAAAACCACCGATGCACCTTAACACCTACAGAAACCAACAAATTCGATCACCAAACAAACTTCGTACGTTTAAAATATGCATTACGCCTCTAAATCCTGAGTCTTGAGCCCTTTGAAGTGTAACATTTACAAAGGGATATTCGGACGATGTCTCCAGATTTCCATCCCAGCAGCTGCTGTCCTCCGTCACTATAATCTGTGGCGTGCAGAAACATAAATTTAGCTCCAATCGCTCAAAGCCCATTAATCGCGGATCAGTGTGGACGCACCTTTAATGTATGCCCGCGCTGTGAGGGCTGTGCGTTTTTTACGAATAAAAAAATTAACTTCAAACTAAAAACTACGTTTATGTTTTTTTCTCTGCTGTTTAGTTAAAGTTGTGTTTTTGGATGTTTGTTGTAAGCTAAGTAAAAGCGACTGGATATTCCATATAGATTCCATATTTGAATGATTTGACTAAAGCACACAAATGAATAGCAAATAAATTCATGGCTTGAAATAAGAAAGAGATTAGGAACTTTTTATTTTCATAAACCTTCAAGATTTTTAATCGTTTATTTATCTACAAACCTACAACTTAATTACGTACCTACGTACTTACCTACGGTTAGTTCGGAAAATTATAAACTGAATTTCCATAGACAGAGTGTAGTATCTAATAGTATACATCTAAATGGCCATAGATTATTATTTATTTATCAATTTAATATAACGTGTCTATGTAAGTATAATAAAATTCAGGTAATACTAAGCGTATGTTTCGCGCCAACCCTATCTCCTAAGCCGAGCACACATCGGACCGGCTACCGGCGTATCTCCTGAGATCTGATAAGATTCAAATAAGGGATTAGAGTGAGACAGCGCGAGGATTTGCGCAACACCACATCAAGTGCGAGCGAGACGGCACACGGGATTATCTGCACACGGACAAGTGACCGCATACCACATACATACCTATGTAGGGTATTTATTTTATAAATAAAATACAAGTACGTACTTATATTCTGTTTTTAAATTGAATAAATCGTATGGTTTTCAAAATTAAAATAAGGCTGATTTAAGATCTTGGAACAACATAATATATAAAAATATTAAATAATTAGTTCAATTTAAATTTTCATCAACATAAGGTATCTTATAAACGACCTACATGAAAAATTACAATAATGTATACTTGTATTATTCTTTTTCTTACTACCTATTTTTTTCGTTTTATTTTACAAAAATAATTAATTAATTTATTATGGTAATCACTAATCAGGTATAATAGCTAAAACTACTTATAAAACGGATAGGGTTAACAGGATTGATCAAACACAAGATAAGGTCAAACTACGCCCATCCTTTTCAAACCCCACGTGTACATCCTTCCTACGTCTAGGGGCCTTTGTTCAGGCGCCCATTAATCCCGAAAATAAGAATAATACCTTTGTACAACTTCAGAAAACCCCACTTGTATTGAACTCAATCAGACCTAACTTTTTATACACTTTTTACGTTCCGTCGAACTAATCCATCAGCTTATCTCCGGCTTGCAGTTGAAAGCTACTAACCATATTGTGTTGTTGTAATACATATCTTCAGGTGTTAGACATACGTTTTATTTTCGTCTGTGAGTCGATTTTAGGGGTACATGACAGTCAATGAACCATCCAACGCAGGGTGAAACCGCGACCTACCGTAGGGTTTGGAATGTTACGTTAGAAAAACGTTTTGTTTATTTTCGTGGTTTGTCTATGGTTTTCGATAGAATAATTCATGAAGGAAATGTAAGGGGTCTATTTTCTATATATTCTATGCCTATTCGCGTGTTTAATTTGAACAGACAAAGGTTTTCCGCTATCTTCAAGTTGATCGAATCAGAGAATGACGTAGTTGAGAGAATGTCGTAGACGCTTCTAGTAGAGTAGAGTAGCAGCTATACCAGTATGCTTTCTTAGTTAAAATGCGTTTACTACCTATGAAACTACTTAATGAAATTTCAAAACATTGAAAAAGAACGTGACTGTGTCACAGTCTTCGAATCTTTTTTTGTAAAAATGACATAAGTTGTCACTTTAACCCGCAGATAGCCTATTTAAGACCTTAGTTACCTATAGATTATAAAATAGACCTTACACATTTGATTTCCACAGCAACCCAGGAGCGTAATAAATTATTATGTACTAATAATCTAGCAGATTGTACACGAATCATTCGAAATGATTCTCCAAAAACTCGATGGGATTATCTCAATTAGCATGCATGTGGGTGTATTCTATGTATGTATGTGTTGATTCGTTCGGGCGAGCACACCGCAAACGATTATACTAATCTCGTTTGAATCCGGTAATATGTTCAATTTGTACAAAAACGGTTACCTACATAATATTGAAATGTCTTTAACCCGAGACTTTTATTGTAGGTAGTAAATGTAACCATAACTTAAGCATAACGATAACTCACATTTTCAATTAATCAAATCTATTGCACTCTATTGCTATCTATTACTCTCTATTGCTAGCGACCATAGCAGCTTAATGTACAGAATATTATACCTATGCCAGATAGGTACAATTTTATTATAAGTGAAGCACAAACATAATATTATTATGAATCACATGTTTGTTCGAAAACTTATAAACGACAGTGCATTACAGTAATTACGTGAACCTTTCATCCATCCGCTTTTGTTTACGCGACCAGCGTTTGATGTACCCCACTCGATTTATCCAATAACGTTAATGCCCTCATTGATTACGTACTTATGCGAATACGGAGGTTGGGGGATGGATGGTTCTGCAAAATGTTTGTGTGGATAATATCGATCGATGTTTACATTTTTCTGTTCCATATTTGAATATTATTGAATTTGAATATGGAATAGAAAAATCGTGTTGTCGTTGGGTCAGCGCAGCGGAAATCGTTCCTCTGTTTTCAAACAAGCGCTACATTTCTTTTCTACTAAAAAAAGTACAAGTGCTCTTTACATTTTTTTTAGATAATTCACATTTTTACTAAATAAAGTCTGTAACTTTTTCCCTCATAGAAGAACTTAACAATTACCTAATTCAGTTCAGCGGAGTTTCGTGTTTACAGAAAATTAGAGAATAATTTTGCCACACACATACTATATTTCAACACACTTCAAATGAAACAAATAACAAGATACCTAATTGAAAACCAAAAAATTTTAGTGCCATATTCACACTGCACTCACCAATATACTGCCAACACGACGTACTTATAGCAGATAGGCACACCGCTCGTCCGTCCCGCGATCAATCCCGGATCCCGGCCGCTAAGCCAGATTTCAATAGAGTATAATCTCGCCCTAATGAATCTCCAATCCGGATTACGGAGGGGCCGTAATGGCAGCGAAGCGCGGATTTTGTTTAGAAAAACTTTAATTATTCCAACGCATGTTCAGTGCACGACGCGTGTTTCGATTTTGTTAGAAGTACGTCGTATTGGGGTTTACTACTCACCCTAAAGATGGGGTTTTGTGTTCAACGATATCGATGTCATTGTATCTTTTGTATTAAAGTTGAAAAAGAAATCATTGTTAAAAGTTACATTTATCTACAACTAATCTTGCTATCATATCGTTAATCAAGCTAGTATCAATTAACCAGTTCGTAATCTATGTAGATAAGAAAATTCAATTCAAAAGTAAATAGGTAATTTCATTCATGTTAACTGTGAACAAGCATAAATCGTTTCTTCCGTTTCGAAATCTAATTGCTAGGCTGCAGGTACGCAACAATCAGTTCGTTTAATCTTAATTCGGACATTTGATTCCGTCCAATAAATTGTGAGGGCCAGAGGACACTAGGCTAATCCCATTGGCAGGCATTAGAACGGCTTTGTGCGGACAGATCGCGCTCGCACGTCGAAATTACCTAGCAATTGGTATCCGAGCCGAATTGCCTACGGGCTCAGCCTAAATCGGCTGCAGACACTTTTATTGCCCCGGCAAAATCCCGCTGACCCGGAGTCCGCCCGATCCCGACGTCCCCTTTATCCCAGGCCCGCTTAATCCCGGATTTGACGTCACTTAATCCGAACCCGTGTCGGATATCGCGTCGACACAGGCGCTCTCCACACTACGTGCTTATATTGATTCCAGATTTGGCGTTCCATCTTCATTCAACTCTGCATGTAAACAAAGCGTCCAATCTTTTGAAGCTCTTCGCATTCGCATTCATTTCGTCAAAAAATACTTAATACTTTTTTATGATGATGAATTAATTCAATCTCGACAAACGTAATCCATAACTATCATTGTGACACAGGATTACGCGTCGCGAAATGCATCGCTCTCGGATATTTGAGCCCAATGATATAAAATTGTATGCAAAAAATGAGCAGATTAATTTGTGTTTTCATTGGGTGGTGCGTTATGCGAAAAATTGGGCGGCCGGGAACAAATGAAAATGATCGCATCGTATTATTTTATTCTGATGAAATGTCTTTCTGGAATTTACTGCGTACTTAATGCGAAAAGTCAAGTTAGTTAAAACGACTTAAATGTCGAAATTTGATACTACGTACCACAATATAAACAAGTGCATTATTTGTGTATCTATTAGGTGATATATTTCACTTGATTTGAACAGCATTTGATTGATACCATTTTGACTTGAAAATAAGTTATTATTACCTATGGTATTGAATTTAATGTTCAAAACATTCACGTAAATAAAAGGATCAGTGTTTGCGTTTACGTTTTCAAAACAAATTAGATTGCAATCATTAGGAACATACCTACTATGTACGGATGTGAATCTCTGAAAAGATATTATATACAATTATAATAACATGTTTACAGGAGCGATCCATTCGTTGAAATACGCAATAATATTCCGCGTTTAGAAGCCAAAATTATATTTGATGGCAAAGTGAATAGTCGCCTATTCCCATTTTAATGAGGATTATAGTTTCTAGTGCATTTAGAGCACTTCGCACGGTAAAATTAATTACTAAATCGGGCTGTCTGCGTCGTCAGAACGATGCGTTCAAAGCCTACCGTTCACATTTGCGAACAATTTAGATTTCGCGTAATCCTTTAAATTTTTCATGCTTTTTTATTTTGTTTCTTTTTTTGTTTTTTTTTTTTTTATGAATGAATTCATTTAGTTTTTGTAAGAGATTTTGAATGAATTATGTGTGTAGTTGTGGATTTATTATAATGGATTTTCGATGTTTTTTTGTAATAAAGGGGAGGGTGGTAATGTTATGTTTAGATAGTTGAATTTTTTTATTCCTTTATAACCCAGGTTACTCTGTAACCAGTAATCCGTTACACCATATCTGCCACGGAATCTGCGACATTAGAATCGATATCTTATCTGTTACCCTACTAAGGTGTCGCATTTACAAAATTAATCAGTCTTGTCCCTGCCTATACCTATCTTAAATTTTTTTTTTAAATAAAAATACATCTTATATAACATCACAACAAATCTCAGTCATCTAAATATCGGCCCGAAAGTAGCGATACCATAAAACTGTCCCGCTATCGTACTGTACTTATCGGTGATCAGGGGCAACATTCAAATTTGTGTTCTAAATCACTAATGAGCGCCTACCCACAACTAAACATTAGGACATTTCCGCGATAATGCCGCTAAGTCCACCCGCACGCGGGCATTATACCGACGGTAATTAGTCGGCAGCGTGCGCGCGGCCTAAACGAGCTTTTAACTTTTCAAATGCACACATTAAGTGCATACCGATTATTTGGTCGAATTTCCGCGGCTGATTGAGAATTGTAACATTAGTGTTCTGGTGTGTTAATGCGTATAATTTTATCCGCTTATTTTATGTTATGACTAATAACGCTTATCCTAATTAGAGTTCGTTTGAACCTATTTAGCGCGGTTGCGGTGTTTTGTTTGGTTTAGAAATTTCTATTTCGTGGACCGTGTGGACCGGATTTTTTAAAGGTTTTAGTTACAATATTTAAGTAACAATTTAGTGTTCTGCTGTTTCACTTGTGATGGTTCTTTATCGTTATACATATTTTTCTAAGGCATTCACGACACTCTTATTGTGGATGTGATTGTAAAGCGTTGCGTGTTCGACAACATTTATGTTATGTGTATTCTAATAAGAAAAACCAGTAACCTAATCTAATACTCGCATAATTTTATTTTACCTTTAGACCATTTTAGGGATACGAAAATTGATAATTGTTTACCTTACCTATACCAACTATAGACACGTATCTTGTTATATTATCTGTATCTAGTGTCTTGCGGGTAAAGCCGGCCTAATCCTCGGCCGGCCGGAGAGCCGCAAGACGTCGCTTGTTGCTCACTGCGGGGCTTCGCGTGTTTCACGCTTAAACTATGCATTCACCGGGATTGTATAAGAAAAAAATATAAGAAATTAAGGGAATAACCACTTGAATTTTGTTTATAATGACTATTTTGTTATGCTTTTTTTCTCATTTTTAAAATGACTAGTACTACTTAGGTATATTTGTTTTATGTAGGTAATACTTATGTTAATTATTTTTTTGGAATAGGTTCAGTGTAATTGGTTTTTATACAGTTATTTTTATGCGCTTTAAATTTTGAAGTTGTGAAAATACAAGTATTTTTAAAAGGTATTGTGCCTACAGTTAATAAACTTTCGTTCGACTTTCAGCCAAGGCGACAACAAGCAACAAAAATAACTAAATTTAGACGTTAGTTACCAATAGAGATCAGACAGAAACAATTTTTACCCCCCTCCACAGTAGTAGGTATATTATTTCAAACAACATGTTTGTCGAAATATGATAGTTCGTGTTCTGAAAACAATGTTGTCTATCCTCCAGGTACCCTTCCCACAGGATTTACTTAACCGCCGGGAGCACATCGCAGATTAATTATTTATGGACGGCTCCCGCTGCCCACAGGGTAGATTTAGCTCGCAGACGTTCTCCGATTCCTCTCTCATGCAAACTACTCGTCTTAACGCGAAATTGGCGGCCACGTTTAAATATTAACAAATAGAGTCTACGTACAACATATTAAAGTCGCCTTTCCTTTGACTGAATAATTTAATGCTCCTTTGTCTTCATTGTCTTCCTTAAAGATCTCGGGGTTGCGATGACCACCTTGTCATGGCGAGGTTCGCTCTAACTAAACCCACGTTGCATCTTTGCCGTGCGTAATCACTTAAGCCCAGCTCGCTGGCCACCGAATAATGAATATCTATAAATCACTACGCGTCCAGCAGATACTGTGTCAACGTACTCCAACGTGGATATGAACCGTCTAAAGAAAATCAATATTTATAATCAGGTATAGGCATGCAGCCCTTCGCTACGTATCGTGTTATACTTACTCGTACTCGTTTTAATCCTTAAGGCGTAGCAAAGCACGTAATATGTAGAAACCTTCTTAACCTAACAGGATTATCGTGCGGAGGCAAGCATTTCAGGGCCGGATCACTCCTTGCCATCGCGGCTAAGGCGCAGATTTTATTACACAAATGAGATTAATACTCGAACACATAAACTCCGTTACGTGAGCGAGCCTATAAATATATGAATACGCTCCGCCACTTGTATAGGCAGATAAGGACGAATCAAAGTCGAATGTATTTGTTTCGAACAACCCATTCGCGGATACGTGGCGCCGCATTAAATTTCTGTATGGAGGAGTTTACTTTTGCGATGTCAATTAAAATCGTGGAAACAAACGGGGCGTCTTCAAAAAGGCCATTTGTAACCCAGCGGTAGACAATCACCGCTCGGGGCGCAAACTGACAAACGACGTTGAGATAGCGTACGTCTAAACCGTGCTTTTGAACTTCTTTGACGCGTTATCGATAAGCGTACGACGGTAGTGTATTGTTGTAGCGATGTTCACAATGGTTCGTTTCGAGTTTTCACAGTGGTAAGTGGGTAAATGTGTTAGCGATCGACTAGGGACGGGACAAAGGCGTCAGTTGTTGGTACATTCGAGTTACCGGTACAGTTGCTGAGATAATTGTGACATTTCCTTTAATCATCCCCCTGCGCTGGTAGTGAACGAATTAATTATATGAACGAAACTGTTGGATCTGTCGACCTTTTATAAACGAAATGCGAGAAATATTTCTGCTCAACGTAGGTATTAATTTCACGGTTTTGGTACATAGATACATGTAGGTACATAGAAGCTGTAGGGATTGAAGTTTAGGTACCTTTTTTGTAAATACACAGGTATATTTTGGTATATTTTATGGCTTTGCATCTCACTTATCTTTCACATCTACCTAGTGACCAAGTTTTTAGCTATAAATTTGAAAAGTGAATTTGGTAAATCGTTTCCACATTTAAGTAACGACGTGTTGTTAAGAAAATCACGTTATAAGGGTGAATTGAATAGATAATGTCGTGTGCCAACTGGGTCACTAGGGGATGAACTCTTAATTAAAATATCTAACATGCCCTTTGACAGGCGTGACGCCTTTACAATTATTGTTGATGGTATCACACTAAGGGTTTCCACTTAAGTGTGTAGGTATGGAAACTTTATTGTTTGTGTGTGGTAATACGTACCTAGTACCTACAGATTGTAAAAACACACATATCTATATATTATTTATTAACAAGTCGGCAAATTTATTATTATTTACGAATAGACGGATGTTTATTTCGTAATAACGAGTTCAGAAGTTATAATCTTGTACGATTTCTTTGACACGTAAAATTAATCAAGGATGAATAAGTAATTCGATCCAAATTCAAATTTTAAAAACTATTCCTAGATATCCGTTAAATAAAACATTAGAAGGTGTTCGGGTAAAAAACAGTAAATGTCATGAGATTTGCATAAAATTACGCGGACAATCTGATCCAATTAATTAAGTATGCCTTACGATCTGCATAAAATCCGCGATAAAATCCGGTTTTGCTGAGGATTTAAGTAGGAAAATGAAATAAAACATAATATTACGATTTACATATTTTATCCACTCATTTGGCACGTGTTTTAAAATATAGAACAAGAATTATAATCTTTAATTTTGTGTTTTTAAAATTTATTTATGAACCTGGTCAAAACAAGCTATAGATAATTTCAAACAATTCATTAAATAAGTGCTTATTTATTATTAATCACAGAATATTCTTTTACGTGCCATTGTTGTAGGATGTGTGCATATTCCGTAAAATAAATAACATACGTGAGATACGTTCTAGGATATACAAAATATACACAAAAATATACATAAATATATATAAGACAAAATATACATAATAGTTTACATTATTTGGTCGTGCTTTCGTCTAGCTCTTACAGTTCATGTTAGGGGTCTGATTTAAGGGGATTACTGGTTCTTCGCCTTAGCTACCCTATTGACCAACACCGCGCTACACTGCATAGCTTCCTTGATTTGATTTAACATTAGCAAACATTGTTTTAACCGAAACAAGCACAATATAGACTGGAGGAATTATTAATAAAGTAGGTACAGGACATTGAACAATTTTAGTCTACCTAAAAATCATATCCTTTTTATACATGAAATGAGATAATTTAAGAGATAAATTAAATAAAGTGATTGAACTCAATGCCGAAAAAAATATTTTGTAGATAAATAGATTTAATAAATAAAAATTAAATACCTACCTACTTACATTACATAAAATTGATATTTTTATACGATCTTTCAATTCAATTATTTTTCATTATTTCATTCAATAAGATTTTTCATTTCAATGTACTAAATTGTAATTGTGACTTTGGTATTTTGGCGAGTTAGTGTCGTATTTATTACTAGAGATATCTACACGTGCCTGGAAAAGAGTGTGGGTCCATTTCTACCATTTTATTCGACATTCAATTTATATCTACACTGACAGGACCAGTTTTTATGTAGTACATATTTTTTTAATGTAGTAGGAGTAGGTATTATTGATTAATTTATTTTATTTTAATTAATTTCACCTTAATACCATGAACCGGAATCTTGAAATCACGTCGTTCCTACCTAACAGTCCCGGTTTCGCAGAGGTAAGTTCAACTAATTCCGGAATTAAATCAAGTTAGGTAAGTTAGGGTCCATACGGACGGCTAACGCTAAGCCTGTCCGGTAATCCCCTTACACCGGACCTCAAACTTTCACCTCCCAGACGAACTAATGCCCCTAAACAATGCAAATGTTTAAGGCATCGTCTGACATTTGAATTCAGTTTACATGTTGTTTTGCTTATTCTGGGATAGAAAAATGAAATTAGTAATTAAATTAAGACAGTTGTAAAGCCTGGCGTCCATTAGCGGTGAAACTGACCGCGTCTTGTCAGAAACGTGCCGTGTCG
>DWBH01001008.1:0-10472 GCA_018230765.1 Ernsta delagoae
TTAACTTCTTATATAGACAGGGCAAGACTTCTGTAGGCAAAATATGAAATACCATCAGTAGACGTTTACGTTCTTCTGTAATTACTTTTAAATACAATACTAAGAGTTAAAAAACTACTTAAAAATCTTGACCATAGTTCAATTTGCGTCACAAATCCAATCCAATAGAAGAAGCTTTACTTGATTTACATTTTTCACTTTTACTTAATCTTTCGACAAGTCTGTTTGTAAGTTAAACAGCTTTGACGCTTGTTCGAATTATCATATCATTGTTTTATTTATTGGCAGTATAGTTTAAATAAACTTTGTTTATTGTTAATTTAGTTAATTGGTAGCATCGGTTTAATTAGTAATTCTTATCTAGCAGTATAAAAGAGTACCAATTTTTCACTTATTCCTTGTCTGTGTGCCTTCTTAGCTTTGGGTTGACTGTTTGGGTTCTACAGAATGATTTTACTTTCTATATAATAGTTTGTAACTTTCTATACTTAATGTAAAACCGCGCCATAATCTTACGTAAGCACAGATATTGGTTTTTGGTTAAGATTTCATTTTGAGTTACCGTTCTTTAAAGTTCGACAGGAATGTTAATGTTGACTGATTTAATATTATTACGAACAGTTTAGATGCGGACCTAACTGACTTTCTCGTTATTTTATCACAAAATGTCGAAACACCCGCTTACATCATCGCAAAGTCTGTGTATATGTTTTACGTTTGTGTTATGTCGCTCAAATTTCTCTTTCACGAAGTTTTGCGACAGTTAAATTATATTTCAGCAGATACAATAGGTTGTCTTTCTTTGTCTTATTTTTGGGTTTCATCAAGTTTTACAATGTTGACACTTAGAGTAGTCTGTACATGTTACCTACTGATAGAAATTCTTTACTACAGCAGTACCTAATTATAAGTATCGTACACAGTTTTGTTTGTTTCGTTAGTATTAAACATGTACTAACTTCCCGTTATTTCTTACCTAGTCGAATGTTTTTAAGTAACGATTCAAAAGATAAACAATTCGGGACATTAACTGAAGGCCCCAACCTTCAATTATAACATTCAACAGATATTCGGTCACGGGCAGTAACTTAAACTGATTTATATTTTGTTCTTTTACTTTCAATAACTTTATTAGGTTTAAGAGTTTTTACCATTCTCTTGATAAAATTTATTCTTTTGCGGTTTGATTTTATATCCTGTCCTGTTATGAAATAAAATAAAATAGAAAAAAATTATAAATTTACTTATATGAAATAAAATAAGAAAGTAATTTGCATGTTCCTGTAAAATTAATATTACACTGTTTGTATTATTACTACTTTTCTTCAACACCGTCATGCACTAAGTCAATGATAGTTCAGGTGGTTAAATAGTATTTCAAACATACAATTGACCTTGTAATTTCTATAAACATTCATTACACAAGTAGTTATTTACTAAATCAATCCTCATTTAAATTTCGTTGACGTTTTAACGGTGTCAGCTGTTATTTATTTTGTCTGTTTAAGCAGTTAAAGGTACGAACTTTGAGCTTTCAGTTCAGGTTCAGGTAAAAATCCTTTGTCTTTGTCTCGTCTATCTGGCTCTCGCTCGCACCTATTGGTAACATGCGCAGGAGTCGATCAGATTGGATTAGAGTAGTAAGCGGGACGACGCTGTCGTGATTGGTCGTCGCGAGCTCGTGTCTCGCGTCTCGAATACAAAGTTCTCGCGATCAAATACGCTGTGAAAGAAACGATGATTTGTGAATTGTCCACTTTTTGTTTCATGTCCTTTATTTCGGGTAATCGTGTTTGAGGCAATGCGCTGCCAATGAAGTGATGTGCAAAGGTGTAAATCAAGGTGTTTTTCGCGCGTTTTGCAGCTGTTACTGCATCACAATGGTTCAGTAGGATGTAGTGTTAGGTGACATAAGGATTTTAACATCTTGCGACTATTACTCGTTACCACAATTTCCTGGCATCATCTACATCGTTTATCTTTTAAATATCTTATACAGAGGCACACACAAATACTTATGGCTTTTATGTATGATATTTTAAATCCTTTTGTAAGAGCAAACATTCAAAGGTTGTATAGAAGACAGCTCTTATTTGCGTGCATTACCTTTACTGTATACCTCCGTCCGTGAAAGTATTTCGGAGCAGTGTCTTCACGGTGAAGACATTTTAGCATATTAATGCCGAAAACCTGAGCTTTCTACACACGTCTGGCTTTCAGCCTTACTCGATGACAACGAACTGTTGTGTTTTGATTTATTTCCAAGCGATAACTAATTCCACTTTTCGTTTTGTCCTTAAAGTTCTTTTATATTCGACTGCAGATGTTTTATTCTATTCTCGCCCTTGTTTGAATGTAGAGTAAAATTAACATTATTCATACGGTCATACGCTTGGTCGGGAAAGAAGTGAACTAGATCAATTGTCCTGATTTCTTAATTAATTGTTGCACTACGAATCAATTTACGCTTCAGCAACGCATATGTAATTAATGTTGCGCCCATTCTTAGTACATTACTTACTTGTTTATCGACGTCATTGGCCAATTCAATGTGCAGCTATAAATCATTGTCACGTGTATGTATTGAAACCAATCCAGACAATGCTTAGAAAGTAGCATCGGTTGTATTAGATTAAATATGAACGATGTTTACATTGCGTCACGATTTTAATAGTAAGGTAGGGAACCATGTTATTTTTATGATATTATCTTTTAATAACTGTGCCGAACAATATAACTATCACTATATCGTAGATGTATGCCTATTTGTATGCATGATAAAACAGGATTTCTAATCCAACCGTAAGAATTAAAACTTGGCTATTTCAACGAATAAGGGATGTGTGTAATTAGATAGAAAATCTAGTTCCGATTATATCCAAGCAATTAGTGTCTTTAACAGATAACAATTTAAACGACCTTACAGCATCTAGTTTCGCGGCCAAAATAGTTGTTCAGTCGTTAAGATAAAAAGTTAATTCTTATTCAGCTCACTTATTGCCGGCTTCCTAAATCATGGCGCGGTCCTATATTATAAAAGAACAGTGTCCTGTTTTCTATGGATCGAGACCGTTACTAAAAGAAAGGGAATGTACCAACCGTATTCCAAAGAGTTCCCGAGTGTAACCTACCTACATGTTCGTTTGAATAACAGTGGGTCCCCTTCGTGTTATGTTGATTTAAGTATCTATTTAAATTTTTATACCTACTGCCTCGTATTGTTGGAAAAGATGTTAGTAAGATCAATAACCAAAACATTTTTTAACACTGCTGCTGTTCAAGTTCATGCTTTTCGCATAGTAATGTTGTAATCTGTTACATTTTATTACCTAATGTACCTTCTACTGTTTTAACTTCAAAATACGTATAAAGACTATAAGGTTCTTCTTAAAGTTCACCATTTTTTGATCTTACGGCTCTTACGATTCTTATAACCAAAACAAAAGTCAGCTTCTGTTTTTTAGATTTATCAGACTGGTTCGAAAATTGTAGTTTATCTACCTATGCACTGGTTAACAATATAAGTATAACGGTACAAGCTACCAGGTGTCTGATCCTTTCTGTATTAAATGACAATCCTGTTTTTGTTCAGGCACAATAGCCCGTTTTATTGTCGTTCATTAGGGTATTTTTACCTGCACCTAGACTAGTTTCTATGGGTTGTTTTGAAAAAAAATCTGTCAGTATAAATGTAAAAACAAAGTATCTAGTGTTGTTTATTATTTTAACTGTTCTCCGGTTACAAAAATTTTAGGTCATTCTCTCTAGGTTCTAGGTTTTTAGTTTCTATGCTCTTCGTTGTTCTTTCGACAAAATTCTGTTTACTGGAACCGGTTGAATATCTTCACTAACGTGTTTTGTATCAGCAGCGAAAAACATGCCATCTGTAGTGACTGTTGTGTCCATTCCTTCTTTCACATCAACAGTGAATCTAATAAATCTAGGTATACCTATTAGCCGTCGATTTCTCAAGTTCCTGGATCCATTTCTCACATATCACCGGTGGTCACTCGACTGTATATGTGGACCAATAAACTGGTTTCAACTGTACTGACTGTCGCTACCTAGAAATCGGTTTCTATTAGTACGATCGTGTGTTCGATGATTAATGCTAATTTGCTAATACATGTAATGTGGGTACATCATCTATGAAGAAATAATTGGCTTTATTTAGCTGGTTTTCAGTGATATCCGTTACTGCAGTTTTCAGAACAGGTGTAAATTATAGAAAATCAATTCAGTTTGCATAGTGTATGCAAATGACCTTTTATTTAAAGTAGTATAATTTATTCACGATAATTTTATAATTTATATAAATCAAAAAGTATAGATTATTTAATGTTTAAATCATAATTTAATAATGGATTTGAATTTTTTTTAATGCAGTGTCTATCGTGTTTTTACTGAGTGTGTTAATTTATATATTTTCAATATCGTTTCCAACTTTCAAATGTTACCTCAATGTTATCTAAATTTTAATCTAAAGTACTTACCTACTCTCTTAGAAAGAGTTGGTTTACGAGGCATGACGTGGTATCGCTTTAAATAGTTGGCTGGAAATTTCTATTAGGTATGTTTTGTTAGATTAAATCCGTGAACATACTAATGATCTTAATTAAAATTAAGCTGTGATCCTAAAATTTTTCAAAATGTTAGTAAGGATTGTTGTGCTAAGTATTGATAGTACAAAGATTGAGATAGACAATAAGACACTGATATACCATTGAGAGAAAGCTAAATAATTTTCAAAGCTGTATATTTATACAAGAAAATGTAGTTTCGATAAAACGTAATGGTGCCTATAAATAGTTCGATCAAAAAAGACAAGTATCTAAAACAAAAAATACACCGAATCTACAACAAGTAACATAACCCCAATAAGATTATGAGTTCGGAACAAACAAACAAAACCATCACTTGCGAAACCTCCAATTTAGTTGCACAGTAGCCGAGATTACGTAACAGCAAACCTTTTTGTTCTTGCTATATTTTGGTCTTAGTATGCATCGCACATTGAAGTGTCTGAAATAAATCGCAGTGAAAGTGCAGTAATAACAATAAATGTTAAAAACTGGCTTCTGTGCGGCTAACGGCTTACGTTGTGTGCCAGCTTGTTTATCTCATGGCAAATCTTAAGATGTTCTCCGCTTGGTGAATTTTAGAATTCAGACATAATATTAACTTGTTTAATTAATTTTCGTTGGAATACATCTCCTAATTTTTCAATTTTAACAATTTGGTATTTATAATATAATATCAAATCAGAATCATGACTGTTACATAACAAATCATTACATCAATATATTTCATTTGGTAGGCGTTCAGAATCTTTCGATGATTTAGGTTACGTAACAAATTATTTACTTATACCTTTGCTCTAGAATGCTTAACTACCTCCTCTTTTAACTTCCTAACTACAGTAATTATGATAGGTATTCTGTTTTTACTTTTGTATTATTACGTATGTCGTATTGCACGTATAACATGTCTGCCATTATTAAAATATAGTAACTTTTAACTACATATATCGTCAAGAGATTATTTTACACAGTTTTCTACACTTTGATGACCATTAAACATTATTAATTATGCATGATCTGTTAAGAATGTTATCTATCTTAATGTAAATGTATTACGCTGCTTCATTTATAGACCCACGAGGCTTACTCGTTTCCTCAACGGTAAGGTCTGACTGTAAGGTCTTATGCAATTCGTGCTTGCGTCCCGTGACGCGTCCGCTGTTGTGAAATAGCTGCTTAGAGTCTTAGACCGTTGGTTCACTTAAAGTGAATCAGCCGGTTCTTAATGTCAATTACAACCGGAAGGTTGATTTGAATGTTACTGTCTGACGACTTTTTGATACTTTTGCTTGGGAACTAGAGCTTCTTGTTTATTTTGATAGATTAGAGGAGGTAGAAAGCTCCGGACGTGATGAAGTTTAATCTGTAGCGGAAGATAGAAGTGATTTGTAAATTGTATTTTGGCGTTGATAATGCGATATGGAGGTATACACGAAAGTGAATGACCGCATTTTAAATTTATACATAAAGGAGGTGATAATTTTACAGAAATTGAATTTTAATAGAAGGCTCGTTTAGATTACATCACTAAATTCACGTGTATAGTTACACGATAATAACATTCAAAATTAACACTTTAGTATTTTTGAGAGTACCTATGCAATTTCTCGACGCAAGTATATAGTATTAATTAACTTTATACTTACTTAAAAGTACCTATGTTGATGCTATCAAAGGGTACAGAACCTTGGATAAATGACATTAAACTATGTGCTTGGCAACGCCGTATGAGTCACCATGGCCATTGAATCACTAAATGACACATTTGTTTTAGTATTATAAGTTCTCAGGAATAAGACTGTATTGGTAGAAATTATTACTTATTTGAAAATCGGTGTAGGTATGATTTGAAGAAATTAAATAACCTTCTACTGAAATTAAAGCTGTTGTAAAATTATTAATGTTAAAATTATTTGTGTTGGTAAAATACTTATAAATACCGTTAGAGGAGATTCCGTTAAAACTAAAGAGATACTTATAGATAACTTTATCCTAGATAAATACATATGTCTTCTATATGAAGTATCTTAAGATCAGTGCGATAAAACTGTTACTTATTTCTAGATATGCCGGAATTGTAGGTAACAAGTTTGGATCAAGAGAAAAAACGTGTTTTTATTTTATTTTATAGTCGTCCTAAATCAACAGTAGAAGAAACATGGATATAACAGCAATGAAACCTGCCTTTCAAAAAATACAATTTATATGGTGTAACAAAATCGACGTGAACTCGTTCGTATTTAGAGCATTATGAAAATTAAACATTATCCAGGAAAAGCGGTCATGGAGGACCCGTGGCTTTCCATCAATGACAGGACTATGGACCTAGTCTACGCAGCTAACTGGGTGGGGGCCAAAAACCTAAGCACATACAATGAAAATGATGAACAATCCAACAAAGCGAAATTTAACTCGATATCCAGAAGCAAGTCCTGCCGAGATGTAGGTCGCAGCAATGATAAAGAGTATTACGACAAAAATTACTCATATGAAGATAGCGGTTGCGGTTATTCTCAAGAAGTTCCTAATGACAATTTATCTCAATTAGCTAAATACCAACAAAATATCGAGGAAAAGGCAAGAGCTAATAATAATCTCTTGCTTAATAAATTAAAGCACAGTTACAGTTTCAAAGATATGCCAAATGGTTACAAACCATCAACATTAAGACGAGTAAAGCGCAGGAATTTCACTGAATGGGACATTGAAGCCTTTTCTTCGCCAAATGAACGCCAGCCACCCGTCCCACCACAGCGTAAGGATTCTCTTAAATATGCTCACAGACAAAGAAAAGTCGATTCAAAAAAGAGTTACATTCCGTTACCTGATCCGGGACCGGTGCCGTTAGATCCATCCTCAGAATCATATTATGAGTATTATTCAAGAGTAAGTCAACAAAATAATGATACTGATAGTGATAAGATAAAACAGCTACAAAATCCAAAAAAAGAGAACATTATTCATAATGGCGAGGCAAAACAAAATGGCTCGATTCGAGGTTTTGGAAATGACATGTACCAGCTTATCAATTCAATGGCTACTTTGGATCTATCACCGATGAAATCCCGATCCGGAAAAAAGAACCTCGATATGGATAGTGATGCGGAAGATTTGGGGTTATTTATGCAACCTATTAATAATGCCTCGTTATCTACATGCGAACAGCTTCCTGAGCGCACTACGCAACAAGAAAACGAACGAAACGGACGTGTCGAGGAAATTAAACCTAGCTTTCGTTCTAAGTCATTGAGAGTTAAAAGCGAAGGAAGAGCGCCCCTCAGAGCTTATCTCGACACTGTTCAACAAGACAGTAAAGCTTACAATGGCGTTACTGTCACGCAACCGAAAAGAAATCTCTCTCCGAGCGAACAGCTGACATTAATGCAGTACAACATGTTCCAAGGAAATCAAAACCCACCCGTACCGGCGATCCATAATGGATTTCACTCGGTGGACTTAGGAAAGGAAAGTGATTATCGGACTACAAATGGTGCTAAAATGCAAATAAAACGTGATAAATATGGCAAGTTATATAATACTGTTAGAGTTAAGAGTGATGATAGGTACGATAGGTACAATGACATGTTAACGTTTAGAGCACCCAAAGAACGTATTAGTGAAGAACGTGTGATAAGTAACAATGTTTTTTCTAGAAGTGCAAAAAGTTCGTCTAGTGGTTCTGACTCTGACTTTTCTATACCACGACCTAAGCTAATTGTGCCTGTGCATACATATGGGACTCGTAAAAGGAGGACCGGAAATCTCTGTCAACGAGATAGCACTGCTACGGAATCGTCCCTGGATGCTGGTATTCTTCTCGACGTTACGCGTCTGGAAGGGGCAAATGACAAATCTATTGAGAAACAGCATCGGAATGGTGAACCAGGTAACGATATACGTTATGTTTTTCTTGTTACTCTATCGCGTAATGTTCCGTTATCGTTAGGTTATTTTGATCTCACATGTTTGCTGATGTTGATCGATTACTGTTGACACGCGATAAGTTTTCGGGGTCTCGTTAAATACAATAAAGATTGATAGAATTTATAACATGCAACAAATCAAAACGCGGCAGAAGCTATACGATCAGTACAATTTGATATACGTCAAAGATATTAAAAAAAAATTAAGATTTTTTCAGATCGACATCACAATTATTCACAGTCTAGTTTCATATAACAGTTTTCTTTAATTAAATTGTGTATCTGAAACATGTCATTTTTGTTACAAACCTTAAACCTGACATGAGTTTATCGCACAATGAAATTTTCAAAGAAAAGAAGAAAGGAAATCTACGTAAAAAACCAATTTTGATGAGAATATTTTGTGCTTTACAAGGATCTATCAGAAACAGGCGGGATATGATACCTGATATAATTTGCATGAAAACTAAGTTCAGGATCTTGTAGCAATACACTTATGATAAAAATACTTATTATTGTAGAATTAGATTTATTACCCAAGAAAGTTTAAAAAATTACTTAGTTTCTTGAACTTGAACGTACGTGAGTTTAATTTAGTGTTATGTTTGTAGCTATTGTTACTTTGACTAATCTTGTTTAATCATAGCACTAGTACTTACAACCGAATAAAATCGTTAATGAATTCATATGCCTTTAGTCCATATACGTTATGACATAACAGGTTTGTTGTTCCCATAAGAATTTGAATGCTTACGACATACCGCTTCATAAATTGTTTAGTCCATGTGTCCAGACGTCTCAGCATACAAATTGACGTACTCAGTTGCTAAATAAATCGAGCAAGGCATATCAATTAAAGTTTGCTCCGCTTCTGTAGGTACTGACCTGACCCAATTTAAATCAAATAATTAATGTGTATGAGAATAATATCGTTCGATTGCCGAATCTCATTATGATTCCAGACGGTTTTATTACAGACTTTATTATTGCTTTTAAATATTTTGTGTTTACATTAAGTTGAAATTTGTGGTTATTAATTTTATAGTAACTTGCTTGTTGTCTTACAAGAGATCTTTACTAAATCATGGAATCATAAATTATTATCAGCTTGTATACCTATGTGGTAAATATGAGTTTGAGTAAGTGCTGAACCTTAATTACAATTTTGTTGCAATTCTCTATAATTGTCTCACTCTGTTACATTCAGAGCAATACATCTCGCTATGAGTACCTACGCATAAATACTTTCGGCCTGCAATACGCGTAGAATCCTTGAAACACTTTCTTACTACACAACCAATGATATCCGTCCGTGCTCTTTGCGAAATGTCGTCCTGACCCCTGTTCCATTTTGCTCAGTGATAGGAAAAAATGTAAGTGCTTTATAATAGTAATTTATTGTTATTCGACTACATGTTACAAGGATTTCAGGATGATCACTTTAGAACCAAGTTAAAAAACTACTTTCCAATGCAAGCTATACCAATATCGCATACACGTTATTTTTCCTATTTTCGCAAATCCGTTAAACAATTGGCAACTTTTTCTTCGCTATACAAGCGCTAAAGTTGGGAAAAGTGTAAAAACAAAGGCTGGCGTGCTAATTGTCTTAACTTTAAATGTTCGTGTTTGAACTGACGTTTGAATCGCTATTAATATTAGACCGGATTGAATGAACAAAGAGCTATTGTCTGATTAGTAGAGTGGAACATATTAAAAGAATTATTATGCACTGCCAAAATGTATGTTGTTTTGTTCACTTCACTTCACTTCCTGAGGATCTTAGAAAGTTATTTCAATAGGGTCCATTCCATCCCAATATCCAAATGGATACATTATTATTAACATGTATTTTCAACATAAATAGTCACTCCCTGCCCATGTGATGAAGTTATCCAAAATTCGCTAGTTGCACCTTTTTTTATTTATGTCCCAATCGATTAATTACTGTCTCATTATACCAAAAAAA
>DWBH01001009.1:0-10468 GCA_018230765.1 Ernsta delagoae
TGCGTGTTGCGCTGGAGCAGGGGTGTTTAAAAACTCGCTCGGATGAACGTGTGTGAATGAACCACGATATAAGATTTGGATGGATTTGTACGTGTGTGTACGTTGGCAGTGTGCGTATGAGTGCTATCCGATGCGGCTTGATTTTAGGGGTGAATATTTTGTGTATCCAATATCTATATTAAAATCTTGATGTATGGAAGAATAATTTTACATGTTAAGTGTTATCGTAGGTATGTTGTTAATATAGTGAAATTAATTTTAGGTCTTTTACAAATAGCTAAGTATCAGAAAATGGCATTTTATCACCTTCACCTTTCAAACACAGTAGGTAGGTAATAGGATGCTGCTGACACAGACAGTAAGGAGCACTTATTGCTAAGAACATAGGTACATAGATTTTTGGTGGTTGCCTAACAGGCTTGCATGAGTATTAGGCCCATATCGAGCAACGACCCACTTAGCTATTTGTTATAAGTATACAAACAAGTATTATCTAACTAATTTATTAGAGTAGCACTATCAGTTTTCGGAACAAATATTTGAGAGTTTATTAGCCTTTAAAATAAAACTTTTGACATGATGATGTGTAATAAGTGTAATAAAATTTTGCTACCCAAATACACACTACATCCGTCATGTAAGACTAAATATAGTGATAAATAGTTAGTTAGTTATACTCGTATGTTACCACAGGAAAGTATCTACATAACATTTTCAGTGGTACCCAAAGTTGTGGTATTCTTAAAATAGTTATAGTGTACTCGTACAGGCACTTACTGTAAATATACTTCAAAATGGTTTTAGATCAGTGGTATTATTGTCAAAAATTATGTAGGTAAGTAGGAAGATAGGTAGATGCTACGTTTTCCTTACACACTACCCTTGACATGGCGGTAATCAGTTGAACATTAACAATAAAATCAAAATCGTAGCTACGTTCAACTGTTTTTTATTAATTAATAAATTAAAAACATTGTTATGGCCGCCGTATTCACCAACATTCCCTTAATTTTAAGTCACACCTTACATGACGTAATTTAAAGGCCACTTTAAAAGTAGTTTTATTTTCACCAATTTTATAGATTTCTTTACGCAATGATGACAGATTTAAGGGATGTTCATTTGCTTACAGTTTCTTGTAAGTAGTCATATAAGGGACATTTTAGCATTTGTTGGTAAAAAAATAACTACTAACTAAATGATAATGGTAGGTACTGAGAAAATGAGGTAGTCACATGTCGCTGACTGGTACTTATGTTTTGCACTGAATACAGCGCTCTCTATGAAGAAAAATAAACCCTACACAGTTAGAAAAGATACGAGGCCATCAAATATAAGAGCAAAACGGCATTGTACGATACTGCAACCAACCTTAATATGGAGTTCTACTACTAGATGTCGTGATGTTCTATGTAGTTTAAAAAACTGTAACTTGAAAAATGTGTCCAAAATTTTCACAGGATTTTTTTAACTCAACTAACTGAACGACTATTAAAAGAGTTCTCAAAAAAAAAAAAGAATTTCCAATATCAATTCATATTTGGCGGAGCTATTGCGTAGCAAACATACAAAAAAAATAAAAAAAAATCCAGCCTATGCCTGCTTGTCTTGTCATACCTCTTGATGTCGATAAAAATATGATGTTCTCAAACCGCACAAAAGGTCTCCGATCCGATAACTGCAATTAATTTATGACTGCCATTTTTAATAACAACCGGGATCGAGGGCCTAACGTACTCTCCGAAGCACGGCAGCGTGCATGAGCCAAGTACCGATCGTGCCTGACGTTGCATTATTCGTGAAATCCTTTGCGATACTCACTGCCAGCCCGGCTATGCTATGCGCGCTTTAAAAAATGCTATTTAAACCATCAAAAACTCTTTAATTCCATATAATGTTCATTACTAGCTATGATCATGTTGTTATTAGGGTTCCATATTTAAGATGGCGAACCTAAAGAGAAGTTATTAGTAAAAACATTAAAAAACCGTACATTGAAGTTTATTTCATAAAAAGAAAATACTTATTCTGTAATTTAATATGACTGTAACACCAATTTATATAATATTAATCACAGCAAGTTTAAATAATATTACCTCGCTTTGAATAACTCATTTGAATAAATCATACGGTGAATCCAAACTGAAACAAAAATAATTAACATTTTAATATACCTATATGTAGCTTATTAGGATAAGATCCGTTTTTAGTTTAATTTAATTTAATGATATATTTTTTGAAAAGATTTTTTTAATTCTACTTATACTGAATAATTTAAAAAAAGATGTTTATCTGCTGTAGCATAGGATGGAGGCTAAATATATTAGTTATAATATAATATAACCTTTAGTAATATATATAAGTGAAATAAAACGTCCAATTTCATGCAGTACGACTACCTTTCCCCTTAAGATAAGCAGGTAAAAAAAACTCTTTAACAGACAAAAAATCTGTGAACTTCTAAAGGTTGTCCAACAAGTCAAATTAAATAAAAATGTCTATGTTTTACCTTAGGAGCATTTGCGACGAAGCATTTGAACATTAAAAATGATCTGTCACATCCTTTTTTCCCGTCGCTGACTGGCTCATCATTTACTGCAATGATACAAATTTAATAGTACCAAAATAAATATAAAATATATGTATTATAAATATTTCAAGACATCTCGTGACGACGTGAGAGGCAAATTCTGAGTATACCTACCGTGTATCTGAGTATCGTACCTACTACATACATGTATCTTATAAATAAAGTACTTAACTGAAGCATGTCTGTACATTGAACATATTTGAGAAAAACAATTACTAGGCTAGTCTTTATAAACACAATAAAACACTTTATGATTATTACATGTTTGTCTTTGTGTTTGTACGCGCTAATCTCAGAAACGGCTTAACCTATTTGAATGCGGTTTAAACCAATGCCTTGGAATAGCTTTCCCTTAACATCTAAGCTATGGTTTATTTCGATTGAATTTCGTGTTTGACTTCATAATTTCTCTAGTGATTTTGGCGGACGATGTCCCTGGCATAAGCTAGTATTATAATGTAAATGGCCCGCATGCTGTTTTCCATCTTATGTTAAATGAAAAGAAATATTTCCTACCTTTAATACAAATGTCCGATACTTTTTTCCCGTTAGCGATTGCTTTTTCATCGCCCGCTTTGGACTCTTCAGCAATCTTATAACTCCTTTGCAAATCAAACGTTCCATCCTCCTTCAACTGCAAACGAATAATTTCACGGTATCAAATTTTTCATTCTGCCAATACCTACTGCAGTATCCTGGTAATTTATTGCACTATAGAAAAAGGCTTAGGCTTACAAACAAAGTATTTTAACTTGCAAAAATTTTAGTAATTCGTTAGGAATTGCTGTAAGTAAAAATGATCTCGTTGAGGTGTCCTAATTGTCCTTTTTTAAACTGCGTAATTATTAAATGTATTGTGTATTTATCATTTTCTTTAGCTAATAGTCAATTTATGTAAGTTAATAATGATTTGGAGTACCTACAAAATAATAGGTGATCATAATATATGTAAATCGTTCTATTTTTCTAGTTTTATCTACATACCTATTTTATATTTTTACTTACGATTATATGAAATATAAAATATAATAATATTATGTAGACATATTCGTATATTTACGTATGTAGCTATATACTTACTGTTCCAATTTTTCTGTATGCGCAAGCGAGAAGGCATTTAATTTCAGGTTTTTCAGGTGGCGTAAGAAGTTGCAGTTTCATTGCATCCGCCATATCTACTGGGTGCTCTTTGATACAAGCCATGACGATTTTTGTGAACTCTTCTTTCAATTCCGCATCATCTTTAAAGCCCTAGAAACAAAAACTTTAAAACAAAAACCAAGCACAATATCTAAACAATTATGTTTTTGGGCATCGAACCCCAGACAGCTTCCCGATATACCACTATAAAGTAGATAGGTAGGTAATGATAAAGAGTATGTCGTTGAATATTCTAAAGACTTACCGTAACAGAGCCAAGAACTACGAGTAGTGCAAAGGTCCACGAATGCCACATCATTACCGAATGTTACTGTTGCAAATTATATTCCGAAATGATAATAAATAATTCGGCGATTCTTATTTATATGTAAGTACAACCCACTGAATATAAATTAATTCGTATTTATATCATTATTTTCATTGAACTTATAATTTTATTGTAATTTTGTGGAAATTAATATCGCTTCGTGACTTTGCTGGATGTTGATGTTATCGGCAAAATAATGTGCTTTTTTAATATGCGTATTAAATTTATGCTGGTCGCATATACGAATTTTGTTTGACATGATATAATTTTAATACTTCTATGTATAACTATGTATAAACTTATTATTAAAAAAGAAATAACTTAAGTAAGTATGTTTTCCTTTTTCTTTCCTACATAGACAAATATTATACTTAGGTAAGTAACTACATAAGTAAATTTTTAAATTTTAAGTATCAGGTGCATACATAGTGTATACATACCATATTAATTTATATTAATATTAATATTTAATGAAGTTACGTTTAAATGTGATATAAGTTTTATTTTAGTTTTTTGCTGTGTAGGTACAGTGTACTACAGAAACCCATTTAGGTACATAGTTATTACAAAAAGCATATTATTTTAATAAAATAAGTAGGTATCTATTTAAATAAGTAAAGTACCTATTTAAATAAGTAAAGATGTACATAGGTTTATAGTGTAACAATACCGATTCCTTTTTGTTTAAAATGATTGTGTAAGAAATTTTCGTATTAGGTATTTATTTTACGTATCTTTTAAAATCTGTTATTTTTAAATTTCAGTACCTATACCTACCTTCATACGTAGGGTAGCATAGGTACCAAAAACTTAGTAAAAATATATCAAAGCCCGTAAATAGGTAGGTACTAATAAGCCTAGGTATAATTTTCTGATGTTATCTCAACATTAATAGATACGTTTGATTATCCTCAATAAAATGAAATGCCTATTGACTAGGACAATATAACAGCTAAATCGGCCTTTGTCATGTCAACATTCGTGTAGCGAAACATTTTAAGTATATTTAGATCTAAGGGTTATATGTGTCCAATCACTGTAAAAAAAAATTATCGTTTCCGATCGAGTTGCATAGTGTAAAGGAAAAAAACACATCCCACTCTCTTATGTTTTTATTTTCATATTAATCTATGTAGTACATTCTTATATTTACCTAATACAAGTAGGAGATAACAAAGGGGTCAAATTCAGCATTAATCAATTTCAGCTTGCGAGTTCGAACTGAAAACAGATATAAAAAGCCATTTAGTACTTCAGCTACCTAACATAAATTGTTTGAGAATATACTACCTACTAAGTAAAATACTACTACCTAAGTACTTAAAAGACTACTCATACTAGTGTTGCGAGTACTAGCTACAATACAACGTGAAAGACCCAATAACAGTCTAGACCGTAAGCGATCACATAGCGACAATAATTGTATGTGTGCTATGTGTAGAGTTTATTTCTGTTGAATATGTGTCACAGGGAGACTCAGCCTACTGATCTGAAGGCTTTACGTGCGTTTTACACCTCCGAGTACTCCGAAGGTCCATATTAAGGCCGGATCCGCACTATAATGGCGGTCTCAATTCGATCGTGGCCCGTACTCGGTCTAACAGACCTTTGTTATATTGGTTAAACGTATGTGTGTAATGTAATGTATTCAGTGTTTATCGGCATTATACCTAATAGGGATTAGGCGTAACGGCGTAAGACAAATAGGTATAACAATAGAATTATTAACAATCGAGAAATCTCTGAAGCTCTTTAACTGTTTTGAAAATATACGGTATTCAAGAGCATCAACAATTATAAGAGTTAACAGTCAACCGCATAGCAGCGTGGTACCCATGTTGCAAATTGTTCGGAGCAATTTCTCTTTCCTATTGCGTGAGCCCAACAACGGGATATAAAGGGCCTTATTAATAAATCATCGACTAAAACCACAAAAGGTCTAACTTTTTGTTTTAAAGTACATAACTTAATGAAAGACAAAGTATTACATGAGGCATGAATAAGTAAGGCTTGTAAAGAGCCTACATATACATAGTCAGACATGTTAAAATATGCTTTTTTTAGAAATATGAAAGTTAAATTAAGAGCTTTATTTACCTCAGGCGCCTTTTCAACACTGCATTTGAAAATTAAAGCAGCTCTCTCACAGCCTTCTGTCCCGTCTGATACCGTTTCGTCGTTTACTGCAAAAAATTAATGATTTACTGGTTTTAGGGGCATTGCGGGATATCTATTCCATATTATGCCTATGGTTTTAAATTACATTAGATACGAGCCCAATAGAGAATCGTTATAGACAATTAACAGTGTAGGGAATGTTCGCTGCGTGATAATTATAAAGATAACAATAATATGTGTATCATACCGCTTTTGCAAGCATCTGCAAATTGTTCTGCTTTCATCACTTGTGCAGGGTCGTCGGCTAGGTACTTCTGAGATATCGAATTCAATCCTTCAACAGAAAGATTACCTCCGTCGTCCATCTATAAGTAACGTAAGTTTATACTTAGTAGTGAGTACTTAGTATATTTTAATTGACCTCTTTAACCCCTAGCACTCGCAATCGTAGGTAATTCCTCAGGAGTAGAAAGAAATACTGTCCTTACTAATATTATGAATGCGAAAGTAGCTCTGTCTGTCTGTCTGTTTGCTTTTCACGCCTAAGTCGCGGAACCGATTTCAATGAAACTTGGTACATGAATAGTTTAGGACCTACGAAAGGACATAGCCTACATTTCATCGCGATTAAATCCAAGATGGCGAACTTCTTAAAGATGGCGGACTAAGTTTTCTTATACTTATTTACAATATGTCTATCAAATGAAAGGGCTTGCTGAGAGTAACTCGAAAAATACTGTAACGTCATCGTTGTATCCTCTTTTAGCAGATTTCTGACTTTTTTACCACCCACACCTTCTAGTAAGTATACAGTCTTTAATACATAGGTATCAGTTCATTAATACGAGTAATGCGTCTTCTGCAGGAGCTTAATACATGCCTATTTCTTTTATTTAAAAAATTCAGGACCAGTAATAGGTATTATATATTCTTGCAATTCTTGCATATTCTTGCAATGCAATAATATTTTTGTTTCTACCTACATATATACGATTTACTAGTATATTTCCGGTAAATGAATGCACTAGCATTGTTACGAACTACAAAGCATGTAATTGATGGTGTTTTATTCAATGACCTTGTCGTTTCTACCTTATATCATTGACTGGCACTGTTAGGTACTGGGCACAGTGGGCACTATTGAACTATATCTCTACTGGGTCGCAGTCATAAGAATAAAACTAGTCGTGCAAGGTGTCTTTGACCATTCCAAAAGAATGTACTTACCTATATCGTACGCTTTACTCTGTTTAGTCAGTTAGTAACAACCCAAAATTAGAGTAAGTACAAATAAGGTTTAATATAATAATGCACTCACGTTATTTTCACTGACTAAACTCAATTTTAAATAGTCAAGTAAAATATATTGTACTTGGGTATTTTGTCAGCATCCGCCCCAAAACATTAGTCTGATAAAAAAAAATTCTATCCATATTACAGAATTGAATAATATTGATTGTTCGTACCATTCCTGCCTTTTTATACGAGCAGGCCAATAAGCATTTAGCGTTGTGGCTATCCGGGACCACTTTCCTCTTAAGTTGTTCAATATCTGCAGCTGTCACTGGGAAGTCTGCTGCACAGGCCATTATATATCCCATGTACTCTTCCTTTAGGTCATCTATGTGGGAACTCTGCAAAGAAGTTACATCATTATTATTTTATATGAGACTGTGAAAAATATATTCAAGATTCGAAAACATTGTTAACTCGTGTCAATGATTTATATTGAATAGTGTTCTACACGCACATGATAGAAGTGTTCAGTCGTCAAAGTGCCCTCAATAATCACTCTCCTCAAACAAAAGAACTTAATAGTACCTAGATACTTCGTTGAGAAAGCATTTAGGAGATAAAGATAGGTACATGAAAGTTAATCACCTTTACCAGTATTGTTGAACTGAAGAGGATAATGTAACCCAACAAATTAACAGTAGTTGCGAACATGGTGCAATGTAGTACTGTGAAAAAATATTCTAAAACGGTTTTTATATGTGAAAATTACAGCTAAAACCCATGAAGCAATACCAGCTCTATTATAATCTTTATACAACGTATCTGTTGTAAACATGAACATTTAGTCTTATATGAATAGCGAGGTATCAATATTCACCTTTATCATCAGATAATATGGTTTAAAATGCGGGATCGGTATAACAAAACACAAAAGGGAAAAATAAAAAGTTCCGCCAGTTTCAAAATGCCCTACCTATTATTATCGATAATTTGCTTGTATATTATAAATTAATGTCATAATGTTTGTAATATTATGGGCTGGCTGACGCAATTTTCATGAATAGGCGGTGATTTCCCATGAGTGCACATGTCTTTACCTCACCCACGTCGCACAGCGTCATAAAAATGTATTCTCTGAAGTATTTGGGGTAGATATAGGTACCTATTTAACAAATTTAGAAGGCTATATGCCTTCTAAATTTGTCAGCACAGTTAGAGCTCGTCCTTATCCTCGCATATTATGACTAATGTTATCTGTCAAATTTGCTGCCTAATAAAGCCTAATTACAGGATATCAAACACAAAAACTGCCATCTCACACAAATTAACGATGAAACACAAGTATAAAAACGGAAACTTGTTAAAAGATTGTCAAAAATTATACATACTTCCTGTAAAAAACTCGCTTTAGAAGTTAAAAAAAAATGTACCGGCTTATTTCATTTCTGTGCCTGCTATATTTTTTTACTCTCACACCATATTTAACATCTGTAAGCTTATTTTTTACTATATACTTTCTTTTTATGTTAATGTGAACGAATTTAAGAACATTTGTTATTAAATTACAAAAATCATACTTTTACCCACTATTAGGTACTTTAATGACGTTTTTTTCAGGCCATGACTGATGAGCAAAAAGAGAAAATACATGAAGAATTCCACATTTTAGGTATTAAATGCATAAAAGACAATCACATTTCTGAAAACGACATCAAAGATTTTAAATCTAAGAAGATTCCTTCAGGAGAAAACGTGCCATGTTTCTTGGCCTGTATGATGAGAAAATCAGGCATTGTAAGTTTCATAATACTTAATATACATACTTCGTATTTTTCATATCTGTGAATAAATAAATAAAAAATTCAAGCGTATTCCACTGACCAAGTAAAAAAATTTCCTGGTTCCTGATACCAGCTCAGTTTGCGCTCACAAATCGTTTAAAGATTTAAAAATTAAAATAACGCTCACAGAAATCCTTAATCTCGAAAATAACGAGTTTTGAAGTAAAATTTGCATTTATCCAAGTACAAATAAAAAAATACCTACATAAGAAGGCAATACTGTTGTTGCGATACAATCATGGTTTATTATTCAATTCTTTTATAATTTTTTAATGATAAATTCGCAGATGGACGACGAAGGAATGCTTCAAAATGAAAAGGCACTTGAAACAGCAAGGAAATTCTTTGACGATGAGGAAGAAGTCTCGAGAGTGAAGGACTATCTACACTCGTGTTCTCATAGTATGTAGTATTTTATTAGAACTTTTATTAATAAGATCGTATTAGACATAAAAATTGATGTCATAAAAACAAAAGTTTGCTCAAAAGTGCAGTATTTACTTTACGGGACACTAATATATAGGTTATTCTTGATGCTTGATGACGTCATTGTCGTTATTTTGCTAGTTTTTTTATGAGCAGGCAATAAAGCCATCTGAAGAGTCTCTAAAAATTAGATCGGTTTATCTTTTCCTGATGTAGGTACTGTGGAATATACTCGTGAATATAATTTTGAATTTTTACTTGCCAATTACAATTAATTAGCTAGCTACTATTTCTTAATCATTTCCTTTCTATTTTACAGTAAATAGTGAATCAGTGGGAGACGTCAATAATGGATGCGAACGGGCATTCTTGGCTTACAAATGCATGTCTGAAAATGCTGCACAGGTAGGTATTTGTCCATTATTATTCTTTCACCTGCAACTCTTTAGTCTATTATCAACAGGCCGGATACCCTGTATAACGCCGGCCTCGAACCGATCTCGATCTGGTTACGTATTATTAAATGAAAAACGTAAGAGTAATATTATGTACAGCTATGCATTCTTATGAATTTCTTATTCTTATGATTAATATTATATTAGAACACAATAGTATCTCTGATACCTACTATTAGTGCCGGGCCGATCCCGTTCCAGTCCCGTTCCAGTCAGTCTTGAAGGACCGAGATCGATATTATAATGGAGATGCTATCTTACACACATACATACATATTGTCACGCCTCGTTCCCAACGGAGTAGGCAGAGACTATCTCCTTCCACTTGCTACGA
>DWBH01001010.1:0-10462 GCA_018230765.1 Ernsta delagoae
GGATGTGAGCCTAGCTAGACTATGGGTAGATAAAGAGAGTAAACACACGCGTAGAATAGGCAAACAATATTACGTGGACAGCCAGTTGATATGTTGGCGCCTTTACGAAAACGTCGCCCATACGTCGAGATAAAACCTAAAACTTTAATAAAGGCTCACATCACACGTCCTCAGCACTCGTATCACGTTCGCCCACTATTATCATTGCCATGTGTTATTAGACCGGAATTGAGGCAACGGAACATTACTCCCATGTAGGTACTGCCGCAATACATTCTTGCATGGAAGCAATTACACGTTTTATTCATACTGAAGAGATTTACCGCCACGACATTACTGGGTTAATACGCGGCCATTAGATTAGATTTATTGTTCGCGCTATTAATTACTACTGTAAGACTGTAACCTATATTGTTATTCAAATATATACCTACCTATATATAGCATTGTAGCTTATATTGTATTTAGTTAAACTGTTGTAATGTAACCCATTAAATACCTACCTAGTTATTAAATTAAAACTTGGTAGGTACTTGACATAAACTTTCTTATATTAGTTAATGCTATGTTTACACTCACGAGTCTTATAGTTCCAGCTAAGTGACAGTTATATACAGTGAACTGAATATGAGACAAAAACAAACATACCTTATAGGTAAAGAATCACAATTTACATTTAATTTTAAACTCTTCTTAAATCGAGTTCTCTGATACAAGATTCTTATTTAAGTGTTAGAAACCTGAACCCGTAGCTGATTTCATTAAGGATTAACTAACAGAACAAAGGCAGGCTGTCAGAATGAGGTCCTTAATTTGCTATCGAGTAAATAAATGTTTGAGATCTGAGCAGTTAGTTCCCGCGCGAATTTATCGATGGCGCGATGGAGTAGATCAATAGTTCTATTGTTGGTGGTGGGTATCAGTTCCGCTACTTCAAGTGTCATGACATTGAAATTTGTGTAGTAATTATTATCTAAAAGACTTGGGCGTTGGTCAAACAAAATGCAACACAACACCTTAAGAAATGATCTAAGTAGGTACATCAAACGCCAAGTACGCCAAGGTGTGCGCTACTTTTCAAATACCTACTTCTTCAATCTCATTGTGTTATTGAGTTCCATAAGATTTTAGAACATTGCTTTTGATAAGTACCTACCTACTTACTTTAAGTTAACAAATATTTTTTAGGTATAGACCTATATCGAAAACTGTACAAATACATTGTTCACTTTATTAACCTATCAGTTTTAATTGTTGTTAATGAACCGCTTCGTTGCAACCGGTTTGTAAACATTAGCCGATAATTTATGTTACAGTTAGATATGCCACAATTAGTTTACCAAACACTGAGCCAGGAAACCGTGTATTTAGTTAATATTTGTCACAATTAATACTTCGTGGTTAAATAATGTGGTAAACTCGTACGTAACTTTAGTTTGTATAATCCTAATTATGTATTTAAAACTATATTATGAGTAATACTGATTTCATTTCACTGTTAAAGTTTAAATATGATTATCTAATAAAAATATAATTAATAATAATTTTAGCATAATATGCTCTCTCGCTTAATGATTACAAACGAGTTTTAGATACCTTAGACCGGTAGTAAGTCACTGGAAACTATTTTTATTGTGTGTTTTATACTGGTAAGTAGATTATCATAATAATAGGTATATCTTTGATCACGTTAAAATAGATAAATGTAGTTTTTGTGCAAAGATAGTCGGATGGCTATTTTTAAAAAACAACCAAATCATGTTTATAACAAGTACCTACTAGCTGACCCCGCGAAGTTCGTAAGGCCTAATTGCAAAATAGATAAAAACCTATTATGTATCAGGCCTAACAACCATTAAAATCGGTTTAGGCGTTTTGGAGCAGTTCGCGCACACTGTGACAGGAGAATTTTATATATTAGATGTAACTTTGCTTTCAGAGTAGCAGACTTACATTAAAAAAAGATATCTCCTGTAGTTCATTAAAATGATTATTAATATACCTAAATGCTTATAAAATAAAATATAATTGTGATTGGTTTATTTCTTACGATTGTCAGTATTCCACAGGGGCGCGATGTGTGCTCGAATCAGAAGTAGATTCGGTAGAACGCCCCCCGAAATTCCTAAACGAGATCGGAATATCAATGGATTTTCTACCCAATTTTGTTGTAAATTGCTACCGAATATTGTTCCGTGAAACACATAATATTTGCATAACGTCACGCGTATTGGAACAATAAAAAAACGTAAAGTGAACGTGAAACCCCTAACAGGTGTCACTGATACCGTTAGCTTAGTCTCAATATCCGTTTTTGTTTTGATTTGTGCGAGCAATCGACACAACGTGGTAGCGAGATTTTGGAAAATTGTCTACTTGTATCAGGGCTGTACTTGTACTTACAGGGCATCTATTTCTGTTTAAGTCAAGTCAAATAAATAGAAAATATTGTTATTAGCAGATAGGTGTAGGTAATTCCGTTTAAATATTGAATACTTACTATGAAGAATCTCTTTAAACACAAATATCTGTCGAGTCTCGCGCAGCACGGTCGTAGGTACCATCTTTTCTCGAAGCGATTCAGGGCACTTTTGATTATAATATACTTGGATAGGTTTGGTCAAAAGGTCTAGAATATGACAAGTGTCAAGGTGATTGGTCTGGTAGGTAGGTACTGGTATTTTTACTATCTTAAAATTAGGGGAATCTTCTTCTAATAGGTTCCAAGGTATATTTTTTTTAGTCCAGGGATATTCATATATTTGGGACATTATTTGGCGATCTAAAACGAAGTTTTAGTTTATTATAAAACGGAACCATGGAACACATGTAACAAAGAGTTGTTCTATGTAGGAAATTATGACTTGACTTGAAATATATTGACTTGAAATATTATGAGAAATAAACTTGTTAAAATGATGACTTTAGTATTTGCTTAAGAAATTCGCAAAGGAGTTGTTTGAGAGCGTATGAGGGATTTAAGGAAACAACTTCAAAGCAAAGAACAAGAGTATTGGCTCCTGCTCCCGTGTACACTGAAAATACATTATTATTCAATGAAATAGTCTTGGTAAGTATACATTTATGTTTGAAATCAAAGCAAAATTTTCTCTCTCTTAAAATTTCCCTCTTTATAGACAACACAAAAAAATTATGATAGAAATATGAATAAGTATGCTTAAATACTATTTAATAAATAGTGGAAGAGAACCGTTCATCTTAGTTTTCTATTCCCGTTTAACAAAAGTGTTTTTCGACCCGACGATCTTAAGAGTTACCGATTAAAGAGTACCTACACCTACCTTCTTACCTACATACATACATAACTCAAGCTCTTATTTATTAGGTAACTGCATTGTCTTCCGTAATAATTTACAATAGTAATTATTGAAATTTCTTGCACTGTCACAAAAGAATTACGTCTATACATAGATAGGTACATGTAAAAATAATGTAAAATTTCTTTAACCTTACGTACGGTTGAGAGAGGGTTTAGGGAAACACAAGTCAATTATTATTCAAGGGACCCGCGTCTTGAGCCGAGGGTTGTTAATGATATTAAGAAAATCAATTTAAACACCGAAATGCTGGTAGGACGCGATTACTTATCTTGTTGGAACTCGATCTTGGAGCTTTGTTCCTATAAGGATTTAATGTACGTTCCTTTATTAGGTTGTTAGGATTTAATTCGGTACTTATAGTAGGTAGGTACTATTATATCGGATTTTGATTAAAAATAAAGTACTTACCTACCTAATATTTAAACGTAGTGTGTGAAACTAGTCTAGAAATATTCATATTTTCATTAGGTAGGTAAGTAAGTCGCTTCTAAAAAATTTATAGGGAACGTACTGTAACTGTTAACAACAGTGTAAAGAAAGCTAAAAAACCAATGATACGACTAAGTATACCTACCAAGGCAAAGGCTAATAAACAAAGTTTCTACGTGCGTCAATCACAAGTTAATCAAGTTAATTCCTGTAATAAGTTATTTAGATACCTACTTACGACGCAACAAGGCAGCAGGTCGGAAATTTCTAAAGAAGAAAAATTAACGGCAAGAGTTTTCTTTGTCTTTTCTTTTTGATTTTTTACTTATCTTATTTTAGCGGATAAGTTTTGGCTGCGATTTGTTCATTGCTGGTTACTTCTAGAAATTACCAATAATAAATTATTACAAATAATATTCTTTTGTAATTAGAACCAATTTTGCTATTAGGTACCAATAAAAAGAAAATGTAGGATACTTATCAATCTTAGGTATACTTATCAATCTTGATAGATATTTTATCATTTATAATAGAACAGGCGGTTTCGATGGTGATTCAACGAGAGAGCTGTTGCCATAAAAGCTCCTTGACTCAGCGTTTATGGCGTTGCGTCCAAAACAGTATATATCACTTTGAAGCCGCCACTGACATTTATTAAAAGTCCTCGCTCCGTTGATCACTACGTTGAAATACACCTGCCCACGTTACATTTTTTATAGTCATGAGTTTTAGAAAATAAAATACGTACCTATTTATTTACAGAACACTTCTTTCAAGTCGATAAGTAAGGAATAAATCCACGGTTTTAAGTATGCAAATCAATGCATAAGTAAAGCGAAACTGAACATTTTTAATACTTACTTAACCTTAAAAAAGTATATAAGTATGAATTTCACGGTGATATTATTCTACGGTTTCTTGGAGTTCATATTTCGTGCAAAGGCTACGAAATAATAAATATTTAATATCACGGACGGAGGGCCAACATCTGCGGATTAAATAAAAAGTCACCTTGTGTTGATAATATTATTAATCATTTGTGGGTTGTCAAGAACCCGAATAAGAATTTTTCAGTAACTTGCCATGAAATATCTATTTAAAATTACGTTTTTTTACGTACTTAGGTATGTAAAACGCAGTTATTAGCAACTAAAATCTTAAGCTTGATTGATATGAGAACGCCAGCGAATTCTTTCAAATTGTTCTCATTTTATGAGAAGGCCTTAGACAATAAATCACTCATTGTTCTACGTTTACTACAGTACTTCAAGAAAGCCAACTTTTGGCAGACAATTTATGGCACCTACAGCAATTAAACGACGCTAGATCTCCTTAAATTGTTGGAACTGCGTAATTGTATTTGCTGCTTAATAAGGAGTAGCGTCTTACCTCGTAAATATAAAGCACTTAATCTCGTTTAATTTTGTTGTTTACAGAGTCTGCCAAGTAGGCACTCTGAATTTGCCTCGCCGCGATTAGGAAATGAGGCTTTCTTCAAGGAGTACAGATTTTTCATTAAATTTAACGGAAAATTCTTTCTAAATAGTAATTGTATTATATACTTCTACTAAGTATTTAATATTTAATAATATTACGCTTGTTTGTGTAATGTTTTCACCAATGATATTGCGCTTGAAGAATTTGTCACTTAAAAAAATCCGCGGGATAGGTACCGAGTAGATAGGTACAAAGTATTCACGTGATGGACTCGTGTGACGTCATATACTCAGTCAACACGTAAAAGTAGTAGGTATGGAGTTGGTTTGGAGCTAAATGCGGCACGATTAATGACCGTGACATGTACCGTGCTGCGGAGACCGGCCATTGTTTTATAGCCGTTGCCCCAGATTTAACGCCAACACGGCTTTTCAATTGATGTCACCTACAGCATCAAATGCTTTTCTTGAGAGAAAGTTTTATATTTATAAATAGGGTGAAAGCCCCTCGTCACTACCTACACTTCTTTTTCATACTTATACAAACTTGATTGAATTAAAAATAATTGAATAGAATACTTGACGATGATAATCAGTTGAGCGAAATTGAGGTTTTTTTTTAGTTTAGAATGAAATGAAACGCGGTTTCAAGTTGGATTTTAACCTCAAATTTGTATTTAAGTAAAAAGGCCAAATGCAACTGGGGCTATGTGATTAGGATAGATTTAAATTATACTGTGACCTAGGCTTTGTTTATAAAATGTATCTTACACAATAATTATAGTTCCTTTATACGAGTGCCAACGTATCACCTAGCCACTATTGTGGATAAATTATGCTGTAAAAGTTTTTATAACATTCAGAACTTAGTACTATACGTACGTATAAGTTAGCATACGTAAGATAGTTCGCTATAAAATAAGTTTTAGAACGAGTAAGAATTTCTATGTCGTGTCTGGAGTCTGATTGGTCACGACCCTGCAAATGTTTGCGACAAACAACCAATTTACAATGTTTCTGAAAACAAGAACGAACAGACTTAAAACTTGAAGTCTTCCGAAACTGAAAGATTTTACTTCTTTACTTTTGTACAAACTGTAAATTTCTGAGAACGAACTTCAAATATCAGTAATATTCTTATAAATTACAGCGAACATAGAAACTCTTATATCATTTAGGTACCGTATCTTAATAGATAGAAGACATACCTAATATTTGATACCTAGACAGAATTATTATTCTACATGATATTGTTAAAGACGTAAAATAATCGAAAGATCTAATAAACACTCTATCATGCTGTAAGATTTGTGAAGCAGCCATTCACCCAAGATTATAATCTCCCCCTTTCCTGTAAAACTTAACTTGTTACGACACTTTTGAAGTCCATTCAAGGGTCAGCTGAGGATTAAGTTGAAAAATGTTGGACCATTTACTTAGAAACCTTAACATTGTTGAGCTGCACTTTACGTTCTTTGTTGGCTATTTTTAGATCAATCTTTATTGATGTGAAACACTTAGAGTGATTGTTGGTGTGGCGAAATTTTTAGTGGCAGACATTGGCAATGGACACGATTACATTATAAATGTGGCTAGGAGTAGGCACTTCTCTAGTTTTTTCGTAAATCTAGGTTAAAGAAAGAAGTAGGTAGGTATCAGAATTTTAATCTAGCTGCACTAAATCTACTGTGGGTTGTTTCATAGGATATGATACGAATCGATTATACACTACATTGTCGGAGCTAAATACAAAACTACAACTATCTTTTTGTTAGGCGACTAACACACGGCACCGCGCACCGCCGCGCCGCATATGTCGGCGAAGCGGCGAAAGTGGCTCTCTTTATGCCGCATTGCTCTCTAATCCGCTGACAACTTACACAAGTATTGACTGATCTTAGTATTTGTAAGACGTGTTACAATTTAAATTGGATATCATACGTCAAGGCCACGTTAAATTCATCTATGCGGGCAAGCGCGCATACCGCCTTACCGCGCGGAGCATCGCTAGATCGCTACAAATGTCGGCTCACCGTGATCGCCCTCCGCGACGCGGCGACGGTACGCGGCGCCGTGTGTTAATCGCCTTATGTTTGTACACGTGGCTTGATTTGTCACGAGCTTGCCGCTTCGCCGTGACTCAAAGAATAGAGAGTATTGCTCTTATTGTTCGGTAACTGCATTCGCTGTTCACTTGAGTTCTATTGTCACAAACAATAAACGAATAGGTTTGTATTTGTAGTGAAAGGATGGAAGGAAGGATGTGTTTGTATGTTATCATTATGTTGTATACAAGTTTAATGTTACAAAAGAGTTTGTCCTTTTGTCATGTGAAATGATTTTAAAACCATCAAATAACGTATGTTTCAAACAAAAAGCAGCAACAAGAATTTATACACCAACATCTACATAAAGATTTACTTTGCAATAACATAGAACTTCATATCATATTAATCTTCTCTGATTAATGCAGCAGGTTGATGAAAGTAGGTTGGTGGGTAATTAAATTGTGTCTCCACTTAGTTCTAAGGCTGCAGAGGCACGTGGCCGTGGCGACTGAAAATGAGTGACGTTCGACAAAGGGGAACTTGTACCAGGGGTAACGATATTGCAGCCAATATACCGTCTTTGCGTTTAAGGTTTACTCTACACACCAGTACCTATGTGTTTAAACTGACATTAATTAGATTCCGTTAAGCAAGTAGTACCTACATAGCCTTAGTATGGCTTTGAAACGGTGAAATTACTATACAGATACGCATTATTTTTATCTTACTTAAATAATTTACACATTATATTATTGTACGTACATAAAATAAAAACGGACACAATATTATTATACAAGAGGACAGACTCTTATCTTCTTACGGAACGATGAATGAATGAATTGTTTCAAAACTGTCAACGTAACTGACATAGATAGACGTGATTATATATATGATTGGCAAGAAAGTTTAGTATGTTACGGCAATCCAACCAATAGAAATTTTTGAGCTACCTATTTGATCTTACAAAGATCTTACAATAGGAATATTTTTCACCGCTATCGGCATGCAAAATTGCAAATACATAGTATCATTTTTAAATTTCAATTTCGTATTAATGTTTCAATGGTTAGTGTAAATTTTTTAGTACTATTTAATAGAATGTTTTCAAAATTGTTTCAATTCATATTATGATAATTTCGTCTTAGAAAAGAGGCCAAGTAAACACGACAAGGACCAGTAATTGGTGTTCTACATGTTCATAGATCACATCGATTTGCTCTACTTATAACTGCCTATTAATTTGCAGTGTAGGCTGTAGACAATGTGTCGGCAGCAATTATGTTCCATATTCAGCTTATTCAATCAAACCCACTTACGACATATATGTAGGCCAGCATCTTACCTAACACACGTAAGTTTCATTAGTGTTACTTGGGGCTTGTGTCGGCACTAAGGTCGGCACACAACGAGATTTATTAGAAATTGTAAATTAAATGTAACCAAAAAATCAAATAGAGACCCTACTATTGTCCATTTGTGTATAAGTTTTCGTATATTAGGTAGTAGATTTATGAAACTACTAACAGATTTGTTAAGTGTCATTCAGAAGTCGATAATTACTAATTTTATTATTTGCAAACAATAGTTTATTATTAAATGCTACCATTTAATCCAACCAACGATCAGTGAAAAACTATACTCGTAAATAATTAATAATTTATTACACTTAGCTGAAAGCTATCGAATTAGCTTAAACCGATACCGGGATTATTAACGGCTTTGTAAATACTTGAACATCGAACAGCACTATGCTAATGTAGCTAAGACCGGTTGAAACCGGTTCAACTCCTAAACGGTTGGATTAGCGTTGGAGCGGGAGACCGCGAGCCCAAAATTACGTTTCCATTAGATGGCAATTTAAGAACCAACCACCGCTTTAAAATGTGGTTGCATTCGTCTCTTCAAAGTTATTAAAGAATTAACTCGATTTCAATTATAAACTTGATTCACCATTTCAATGTGTCTGGAGAGAATTCTTGATTTATTGGTAGGTAAGTAAAACTACTTCATTAAATATAAATAGAGGTTACATATAATTTATAGGTGCTTTTTAGTTAATATTGGAGGAATAATCATAAAACTTATGTTTGCTGTGTGGAGTGTGGTGGGTAGCTTTTGGATAAAGCTTTTTTTATCTCTCAATCCATTATGTTAAGCGGCTTAAACTGTTTGACTATGATTAAAAGCAGATTTCCATAAACCAATCAATAACTTCTTTTCTCCTACATTTACCTACATCTACAAATTGATTCTATTATTGCGTACATTGATTCTAAGACTCAATAGGTGTGATAGTACACGGTTTTTCAGAGGTTTTACTATAATATCTGTATGCCTAAAATAATTCAAAAGGAGGGGTTTTTATTTAGTATTTTTTCATTTGTCAAAATGAGTTCAAAGAAGACAATTGTTATTTTTGCAACTATGAACAAATGTAGGTATACCAAACCTACTAAACATTTGGCACAGAGAACAGCTAAAGGCATAGAATTCGCTGATTTAGCTTAGTAGCTTCGCAGTACACTGGCACCGGTATTAACGGTTTGATACATAAATAATTGAACATCGAACGGCACTAGCGCTAATGTCACCGAGGCCGGCCGAAACGGTTCAACACTTAACTGCATGGTTTAAAGTTGAAATGAGGACCGTAGTTTCCATATTGCTCTGCCATTAAGCGATAATTTGGGAGGATGTTTTAAGTTTTGATATCAACGTTTTGATCACGATGATTACTTTTACTTTAACCGTCGAACTGCTTAATTTATTTTAGGCATCATTATAATTATTGTGTATGCGGGTACCCGAGAGCATGTCTGGTATACATAATATTGTAATGTCTTTTTAGTTTTTCTTTTTTTTTTGCAATTATAGACAGGTACAAACAGAGATCACGGTACAATATTATATTGTACATGCGCTCGGATATATAGTGAGACCGCGACCCCACACTGCTCCCCATTAGAAGGCAATTTGTTAGGTCGGCGCACCGCGGAAGAGCCTTTAATCTCTCAGCGCCCTCCCAGATACGCCTATCATATTTAAAAGCCTAGCCGATCTGGCAAAAACTACGAAACAACTGTCGGCACACCCATAATACGCAGCACAAAATGTCTGCCATCATATTGTATTACTAGCTGTACCCGCGACTTCGTCCGCGTGGTTTATGTACATTTTACATATACTACTATAGACCGACTACAGATTT
>DWBH01001011.1:0-10461 GCA_018230765.1 Ernsta delagoae
AACGATCTCTATTTAGAGAAGTAAAACCTACTATTTCCAGGAAGACGTAAGGCTAGGCTACAATTAAAATTACATTACTAACTATATCATTATAAACGTTGCATGCAACATTTTTACCATTGCGAAAACTCCGTGTGCATTCGCATTAACTTATAAAATTAAATTAAATAGCTGGATAATCAGTAACATTACTCACATCATGTTTTCCTTCAACAACAACAGTGCCAATTACAAGACGATTTGTTGTTGTGCCCTCCTCACCAGTCGCTATCACGTCAGGAAACATTCCTGATGTCTTCTCATGTAAGTTTACACTAATGATCAGTCCGTAATCTGCATAAAAATGTCCATAACAAATAATGATAGCTGCACCAATCATGGACAATTGAATAAGTGGAATCTGAACGATTGGATCTATTTGGTAGCGAGACATTTAGAACGTGAACCCAACACTATTGTGGACGTCTCACGGCTGCTTCGAGATCGCCAATTACGCGTTTGTCTCGATTGGAGCTAT
The DNA here is from genome assembly GCA_018230765.1 of Ernsta delagoae. Taxonomy (NCBI): domain Eukaryota; kingdom Metazoa; phylum Arthropoda; class Insecta; order Lepidoptera; family Hesperiidae; genus Ernsta; species Ernsta delagoae. Next base: position 518 of record DWBH01001011.1, read on the forward strand.
TCAATTTCTCTGTTTTCTAAACGCCATTGCAAATTATACAATGTTGTGATTTGTTCGATGTCACATGGTCGGTTTTCGTTATTGCATTAGAATGGTTGCTAAAGCTCAACTGTACTTCGATTGAATCAGTCTTAATTTGATAAGTTATTACTATACTATTGATAACTTATTAAGATAAGCTATTACTTTTATATTAGTGTGCTTTATTCCAAAAAATTGTAGGAGTTATGACGCAATAAATAAACAAATAAATGATTCACAATACTACCCTGAAAAACACCTTCATTTCTGAAAGAGAAGCTTGTTAGCAATCATAAACGCTAAAACTAAACAAACAATCATGTAAGCGTTCGTTACGTTATACGACATACAACCACAGGGCTCATTGTTCTATGTGTGTCGACGCAAAAATCCCATGAATATTTGCCCATCCATTTTATTGCGGCCAACGGCTAAGAGGAACACAAACAGTCAACACTCTGGGTCGTTGTTTCAACTTCATGAATTGTTAGGCTTTGTTATTAGTAATTGTGAAATCATGTAAACCTACCAATCCACTATTAAGAAATCATAAATGCCTAGTATCATCCTAAGCTTAATCTTTTGGTTTCTGTACGACTGCCTGCACTCAGTTTTTTATATTTTCCTTCACTTGCATTCAGCAAAATGGAAGACCAACCAATCCAACCATCTTCCATTTGGTTGTTTCTGCTATGATATTATACACAACAACAAAACGTAAGTAACCTATCATTCTCAGACTAAAAATGAATTAGATTCCGGGCTAAAGACTAAAAATAACCAGACGCAAAATTCCATGATTATAGAAATACTTCGTATTTATTGACGGTGAGATGACATTGACACAAAGGGTGTGAGTTTGAGGGAATCTACATAAAGTGATATTGTTACTTTCACTGATCTCTAGGGACTCTTGACAGTGCTTCTTAAAGTTCGTCATTTTCGTCATGTATTTGTGTGTATTTAGTACATTATTTTTTCTTATTTTATTACAGATAAAATAAAAAATAATAATATTTAACAGTATTAAAAAAAGTTTTCCAAATCATTGTCTAAACCTTTTGTATTCTTTTACATACTTAATTGATTAACCAAAGGATATTATCATTGAACTAAATAATGACTATTTGTGTTAATTTGTCAGATATGTTACAAAATGCACGGTCCACAAAGTAAAAAAAAAAAACCTCCCGACTTTGAGAATCTATGGTCTATGGGGAAGACCCTATAAATACTATGGTGGTTGACAGTAGCCGGCTTTTAACATAATTGTCACGTCTCACCTAATCTCAGATCTTGTGACGAGCTCCAACTTGACTGCCACTTAAGTAAAAACCAATTAGCTCCCACAAGGATTACAAGGTCACATGTGTTAAACTGGCATGGTGATATAATAAGTGTAGTCAATATAGAGTTGCTGTGCAATACCAATGTATATATTTACTTTATTTCAAATCATTCCGACAAAATACGAATATTATTGAAAATAAAAAAAAATCTAAGTACTAAATATACACAGTAAATACTAACAACACTAATTGTAGGTAATGTTTTTACTATTTTGTTTAAATATTTTTATTTTATCTACAGATACATTGATTAAGTTGCCTATTTACTAAAATATCGTAGCTTATCGCGTGTATATATATGTGATATTTTTTCTGGACATCTTACACAAGGACATCTGATTCCAAACTAAACTATTAATTTAAAGTAAATTATTAATCTAGATATTCAATTCAAATAACTTTGCACAGTGCATCATAATGTTATATAGTATATGCTACATAGTATCATAGCAACATAATCTCACATAGTATATTATTATGACCAAAATAAGCGCGCGCGCACGGGTCGCGGCGCCCTGTCCTGTCACTCCCTCCAATCACGGACACGATGGCGGCGACACCGCCTGAGTGATTTACCAGCAACCAGCGCCATCTGTCAGAGTCCGCTCGCAATTAAACAGGCATCCGTTACTGACATGTTTGCGTTAGTACAATCTTCATATTAGGTGCCTTTTTTGGTGCTTTGGTTAGCGTAGGCAATCGATATGATTGTTTAGTAGGCGAAAACGCATAAGACTATAAGCAATAGTAATCAATATGGAATTAACTAACTGCTAAGGGCTGTGTAGCTTCTTTACCACCATACGCAATTCAAAGAAGTATATGAATGTACATCAGGTTAGGTCAGACATAGCTCTAAGGTTGGGTTTCCGTCTGGGCAGTGTAAGGACTGAATGTATACTGCATACAATTGCATCCAGACTACCTGCAATACTATCTCCTACAAATCGGACATATATTTAATACACCAATTCTCACAACAAAACAATTGCACCAACACTACTGAAGTTATCATCGCATATCATTTAACCTACGATAGCCCTCTTCAATTATGACGTAACACCAGATCAAAGGCAATTACGTTAACGTCACGTTAACATCGATAAATCTCCGATGTCGCATGCGCCGGCGCAGCTTTGACAGCCGGTGTCGGTATTATGAAACTCAATCAAAATTCTTGGCCCGCAGTACGCGCCCGCGGCTGTAGTACCGGAAGGTTGTATTTAGAGTGAAATGTTACTACGATGTTCTAACACGGAGTTTAAAATGTGTACTTTCGTATTAATGTGGTAATTCAGTTACTACTATTTTTACGTGTAAGCAATAATACGTAACTCTTGTTATAACACGTACATACGTACACAATAAAAGTCTATTAACTTTTAGGTAAACTCTGACTGTCACCCTTTCTGTTCCATCCCGTTACTAGGCTTGGAGTATACTCCACCACGCTGTTCCAATGCGAGTTGGTGAATAACTTTTGAATTTTACTTAGTTACTGGACCTGGACCAGAAGCTCAAGTCAAATTAAAAGGGAAATCAGTAACCATACTCCATCAACAATCTCCGTAAATCAATCTCCTATAATTATTCCAATTTCCTAGTAAAGTTAAACGAGGACTGTGGATAAGTTTTAAATTTTACATAGGTAGCTGTATGTAATAGTTTTCCTTTCAACACTGTTTACATACTGAGATTATCGTAATAATAAGAAAACAGCGATAACCTTTAGTAACAGTTTAAGTAATAATTGAAAAGGGAAATGTTCTATAATTATTCCGATTTCCTACTAAAGTGAGTACACATTCACGCTGAACCACAACAAGTCGACGACACATCGTCGTCGCCGCCGGCTGCCACTGTCACCGCGGACGGCCGGACAACGGACGGACAGTTGGCTAACAGCGGTATGCGCTTCTGTCAGTCCAGAATATACTACTGGGAATCGCGCTCGACTTCCCTTAAGGAGTTATTGTGTAGACTCTACTCTCTACACTATAGAGTATGTCTATTCCTTGTCTGTTCTCTGTGAAGTGATATTTGTTTAGTAACTGTCACTTACTTGTCATTCATATTGGTCTGATTGTCAGTAGAATATATAAAATAAGAAATAATATAATCTGAAGATTATAAGATGCAATAATTAATAAGAAATAATAAAGAAAAATAGAAAATCCATCTCGTTTATTAGTTATCTTTACATGGTGTCAGGTGAAAATGGAATTCAAACCGCCACGAGGGTTCGTGATGTTCGATTTAGCCGACAACTGGATGCAGTTTAAGCATGCTTTTGAAGTTTTCTTAACTGCAAACGAAAAAGTGAAAATTGCTATGCTGCTGAACTGCATTGGACAAGAGGCTAAAGTGTAAAAATTTACGTACAAAAAGGACGAAGAGAAAAATAAATTGGAAACTGTAATAAAAAAATTTAAAGACTACTGTTTGCCCAGGAAAGATACAATCTTTTTAAGATTTAAATTTTTTTAAGAGACCCCAAGAGGAAGGGGAAACGTGTGATACACAGTTTTACAGGACGAACACATGGAAAGTCAAAGCTCCCTTGACACATTGAGCACTGTACTCCATCTCTTCGCATCACAACGTACACAACGGAACATCGCAGTTTTATATTTTAATAAAAATTCTCGCTAACAATAAAAGTTCTCGCTACACTTCCAGATGGCATTGCTAGTCGATACACTTTCATTCTGTCAGTTCTCACACGTCCCAAACCACAAACCGACACAAAAACTAGAGCTTCAAATTGTTATTATTATTAATATGATAATCTATATTAATGATCTTAACTTAATAACAGGACTTCGACCACCGGTGAAGGAGAAAGCTGAAAATGGCGGCAGGTGCGATACCAGCGTGTGGAGCCAGCTTTATCTCTATTACATCTGGTATCTTTATCTTATCTTTTGAATAAGTACACAGATAATGATTCATGGTTGTTTGACTGGCCGCTTGCTCTAATAGTCAGCGAACCTAACTCCTTCACTAAACGTCGTGGGTTTGATGGTTTTGTAATAATGGATCTTTGCTTTGTAAGAGTACCAATACTGCCGGGCTCGAATCTCAAAAAGCAAAGAACTTTGCAAGAATGGAGCATACTTCACCATGCTGCTCCAATTATGGCAGGACCCAGATTAAATAAACAGATCAAATGGTGACAGTTTGACGAAGACGTGGAGGACGAAAGTTTAAAACGACATTTCTTCAGACCATAAAATCCAGGAGGACCAAATTTTTTTCTTCATGCTAGTAAAAAAATTTTGAACAGTCGCCTTAGTTCTACAGCCATTACAATGCAAAAACAAAATAAACCTATTTATAATGTTGTTGGTTCTATTTGCAATAAGGTGAATAACTTGCTACGTTTGAAGACTTCCTCATAACACGAGCATTAAATAGCCTGTGGCGCCTATTATTATGACGTCAGTCCAGACATAAACAATTTAACAATCGTAGGACTGACCGGAATTTAAAAATATTTTCATTTAGACAAAACGAACAAAGTTATCGACATAGAAGGACAAAAATTGAGACATAGGAAGCTTGGTGCAAGCAACGTTTAAAATTAGCATTTTTAATCATGGTTTTGACGCTGCATGTCTGGAAGTTTGCAGAGATTCAATAAATCTTATCGGTCACATTGTCCCGAAAAATCTCGGATGTAAAATAGAAGAAGATTCGGGAGCTTACGTAATGTATGTAGGATTTTTTTTGTTTTCTCAATAAATTTTTATAATACAATTATTAAAATGAAAAGAAACGTAAGTCTATGGTCTATGTGCTGCGTAGGAAAAAAATGTATTGCTCTCTCGCTCTCTGGCAACACTGTCGCCGACACCGCCATACTGAAAAGATTGTGTAAAGACGTATTCAGGAGAAAAGAATTAAGTATTAGTAATAAAATAACTTACAGTGAAAGGAATAGAACGTTTTTCATTCAGATAAAGCCCACATATATATAACATAATTATTATATTGGTACTTAGTAGGTAATCGTGTAAATCAATTAATATTTTGGCAAGTAAAGTAAAATAGGACTTAGTTTCAAAGGACTTGTTGTTACAGTATTGCCTAATAGTAAAGGCCATTTGTCTCCATTCACAACGGTTCCCTTTTGCGAATACACTTATCTAGGTACATAACTGTTGCATTTACGATACGATTATTGTCTAGCCAACCATTTAATCTTGCTAAGCCTAAAGAGCAATATCGGAAACGTCCATTCATCTATTCACAGCCAACTTAGGGTATGTACACACTAGTGCAGACCGTTTACATACTCCATTTATTAATATAAAAAGAATGATGTATAAGTCGGATTCACGCACATTGTGTTAAAGTAACAAGACGATTTTGGTAAAGGTTATTATCGTAGCGACATCAGAAATATATCATCTGTAAAAATTCAAACTGCCTAGCTATCACGGGTCATGAGGCACAGCCTGCTGATATACGGACAGACGGACAGACAGTGAAGTCTTGATAATAGTGTTACTTTATGTATGGCACCCAAAAAACAACTACGCCTTAGAACAGAAATCTTAGGTAAATTCGACAGGTATGAAATACCTGTCACGCTGATACAATATCCTTATTTTGAGTGTAAGGGCATTCCCTGGTTTCTGTACTCCCTTTTTCCCGTGTTACAACTTTCCCAAAGCAAAAAATTAGCAATTCGCCCTAATTGACGATCAAGCACCGTCTTTCGCAAGATACACTTGATCTGCTCCAACCTTTAGACATTACAATATTTTCAAGTGATTTGCAGGGCGGTAATGATACGTGTGGGCTGAACGTTACGTCTATCCTGGGCACTTGGAGAGTTATTGTCCTAATACAAAATATCATCGTCCATGTCTAATTTGAGGCATAGATTTCCAACCACAATATTTATCAGGATTGTCCGTGATGCGCGATCTAATGAGTTTCTCTGAAATTAATTAATGATTGACATATTATATTTGGACTGAGCTCCGATAACAATATAATTTTAGTTTGTTATTACCAAATCGCATAACTTGCAGTTGATAGTGTCAAAGTTTGATCTTGTAGGTACCTGAGATGGAAATATCGAAAATATCAGCATTATAACGTAGTATTAGCTAGTTTTTTTAGACAAAAATTAATGCTTTATAAGTTAACCTTGCATATCACATCCTTTATCCAGCTCGGAGCAACGTGTTCAGGTTCAGCCTAGCGTGTGCAATAAAATCTAATGGGGCCCTAAAACGTTTTTACTTTTGCTGGCACTTTCACGTTCTGTGGTCGAAGGCCTTAAAACGGCGCCTATCTCACGATTAACTGAGTAATATGCTCGGGAGATTCTCACATGCTGTTAGCCTTGGAGCCATGAAACGATGGATGTTCTATTTTACCTTTACCAGTTACATACACATTTTTTTAAATAATTTACAGAGTAGATTCAAGGACTTCTGCTGCTGACTTCTATTCTTACTTCCAAATTCTTTCTCCTTATACATAGGTCTACTTATAAGATAAACATTTATATTCATTCTCTGCACAAACAAGGAAAAAATATGAGTTACTTCAGTAGGCAAAGATTGCCAGTGCAATCCTTAATAAGAAAATTGCAAAAATTCTACCACGTACCAAAATATCTATCAAGCCGTATCCATATTGCAAGCGTGATATAACTCGTTGACAGCCACACGCGACCAGCTCGTAATTCGCTGATAGGATCTAGCGTGGGCGACGAGCATCAATTAAACAACACTGCCCCGATATTCGCTTAGAAACATCAACTGTACTACATACTAGTACATGTTGAACACCCCATAACCCTCTCATATGTGAATGTAGATATTCACCACAAACTTTCAAAACTTCGAGAATAAAGACATCAATAGTGCCTTTCTCCAGAGAAGTCAAGTAAATCTCCAGTCAGATCTGATTCTGGTCTTGAAATCATGTCGGTTTGAATTGTCTTGTCATCCTACATACCCCGAGAGACATACAATTCCGGTGTATCTGATACAGATACCGATCCAGTTGTTGAAGCGATTCCGCCCACCAGCAACGGGAGATAGCGATCCCTGATACCGCGCCAATCTTACAACACAATCGCGTCAACAGGAAGTGTATTGACCAGAAGTGACGTCATGTCCTGTAGACCGCCTGTACGTAAATCATACGGCATCTGCAAACTAGTTTCGACAGACGTGTTTGTACGATTGTAAGTTTTATATGCAGTGCAGTTGTAGTTGAATGGTTTGGTTTTCAGGGCTAAGATGATCTATTGGGTAAGTGAGGCAATAGTTATTAAGGCAGAGATACTAGAGGTAGAAGCATTTTCCATTGTGGATCGGTGGATGGTAGCAATCCATCTTACGAGGAGTACGATAATGACCTCTAAGGTATCCATGGAAGCTAAATTCAAAGTCAAATTAAGACAAATATAGTGATACACTGTAAGTTAGGCATTATAAAAATGGTTAAATCTCCTGACGAACTTTGTAAGCTTTACGACATTACGACCCAATAACAACATTAACCATGATGAAAGAACCATTTCAATAATTACTACAGGAAATGATGCCAATATTTCGTATTTCTTTTACGTGTCGATGTACCAATAGTAAGTATCTATTTATTTAATAGCGCAGGACAAGACAATAATTCTCATGCAACCAATAAAAGAACAGACGATCTCTTCCTGATGCAATGAGCCAAATTTTATTGCGTATTGGTCACGCGCCAAAGGTTTAGGTCCAAGTATGCGATATCAATTACACGGCAAACGCACTCATTTCCATTTTATACGCCCAACGCTATCCTATTCCAGACAGCCTGTTATAAACTAGACTGTAAATTTAAGCATGATTTTTATTGTGCTTTTAACGACGCGACTTAAAGTTTTCAGTCTATAGGCTTACAAAAATGAGTAGCAGTCTTATTGATCTACTCGTAAGGCCCGTATTAATAAAAACAACCTTAAACTGATTGTATCTCAAGATACAACCAAGCGCGGATATGATTATGAAAAACACGCACTCAATATCGTCCCCTAGAACCTAGCGCAATAGAACCCTTTTTTGAAACACAAATTTAAAGCTCATATAAATAAATACAATTTAAGATTGCGAACCAGTTTGGGACCATCTTGAGTGCGCGTTTTTCTTACTTATTGTCGCACACATTATACACTCAATCTTAAGTTGTGTTTACTAATACTTAAGATGTGTTGTGTACCATGACGTTGGTTGATAGCACAACCCACAGACATTTAAGTGAAATTCAACATCAGGAACCCACAACAAAGTTGTTTATGAGTAATATATTCATCAGAGTTGACGATATCTGGAGCGGTAAATATGACTTTAAATGCACTTGAACTTGTGAGAAGACAGCTACACCCACCCATAAGCGCTTCCCAAGGAACTATATTAGCGATCCCCAAATCTAAACCAATAAATTTGTAAGAAATAAAGAGATGAACTAACTGGAAATAATATTATGCACAATGCAACCAAATAAATACAAAAGTATATTTGGACAGTTCTTTTTATCCTACTCTTGAAGATAATCAAAATACATTTGCATTTAACATTGTGTTTAAAGAAAATGTCAGCGTGTAATTATGAATCACATTGAGAATGTTTCAATTTCAATATAATTATGAGTTAATAAATTCTGAGACCAGGAATACTTAGGAGGTCTCATGACATTTTTCTTACAAGAGTGTATAAGCAAAACCATTTCAAATAACAGTTGAAGGATAAATCAATGCATCAAGGCATCCCATCTTAAAATCAGCGGACAAGCTTGCGCAGACTTATGTTAAGAGTTTATATAATCTAGTAACGTCGTCCTCACTGGAAGTCACTATCACAGCTGCCACCATAGATATCTGCCGACATAGACGAATGGCGCCACGGGATCGACTAAAACATTTCCTATAAGCGTCAAAAGGCCTTATTAACCTTGAGATAGGGGATTCAACGTGTAATCTGCATGAGGTGCCGAGCCACACGGAACCGCACCGCAAATTTACATTCATGGAAACCTTAGATACGGAGCGGGGTTATCTGGTGGCCCCTTTAAGACGTAAAGAATAGCCTCCCATTGCAACGGTGCCTCGAGATAGGGACTATAGGAAGCTTCGCGCTTCACCGACAACAAAAGCAAGACAACTCTGTTTAGCACCAGAATTGCGTTCTGTTATTATGTCTTTATCATGCTCTTCCGCAACGGAGCATAATAGCGCCGAACTGGTAAGATGCTAAAGGTTGATGTCGTCTTGATTAGAACGAGTCCCGTTCATCGGCTGCGCTCGGTTCATACTGATTTAGTTAGCCACGGCTGTCCCGGTGTCGCGGCGGTGCCAACTGATTACAAACTGCTGATACTAGACAATGGCGTAGCGAATACTGGAAACCCGAGACGGGAAATGGACAATCTTTGTCGCCTAACAGCTAAAGCGACGGTGCGATATTCATTTTATCTTTTTGACGATCACGAATCAGGACGCAATGCACCATTACTTTCTGTCATGGCACCTTTGTGACACAGTGACATTGTAGACGCTTTGTTCAAGAC
>DWBH01001012.1:0-10461 GCA_018230765.1 Ernsta delagoae
GGCGTGAGAATATGTATGTATGTATGTATAAATTATAACATATTATCTTCTAACGTTATTACACAAAATTCACCGCAAGTTTGTGTACAACAAACCTCTGTAAGGCTTCTTTCAACGGGCGTCTCTCGGAAACTAAATCCAGCATATTTTCTCAGTTTCAGTTAGGTTGCTAAGGCGTTTAAGCATGAACTTCACAGTGTAGGAAGCACTTGCGTAATATCCATACGTTACTCGGTATTACTATGGTACTCGGGCGCCTCTTTATTTCCTAGTTTCTAGTCGCTTATGAGCAGGTTTCCGCTAACTCATAAACGTTGTCCGCTTTTTTTCTTTGTTGGGTTGCCTCAAAATAAGTTCTAGCTTTTGGTGTGAGTTGAATGGGTTTAGGTTTATGCGCTATCAGAGTTAGTGATTGTTTTTCAATTTGTTCGCTGTTCATCAGAGTGAAATTTCAATGTGTTCCGAAGAACAATTCATTTCATAATGTATAATGTGGATAGTTGGTGGTTTAGCATTTTAAGATTAATTGTTTTTACTAACATCATTTTTCACCTTTAACAGTCGTAATTCGTGTCTTTTTTGCAGGCTTTGAAAGTTTTAGAGGTCTGCCCTAGACACTTATTACAACCTTTATAAGGTGTATCGTTATAAACTTTTCTTATTCGCTTAAATAGGTACCTACTCAGATAAAATAAAACGTATTTTTCTTTCAAGGAGGTTACATTTGTAGATTGTAAGTTCATTGCTTTAAGACATTCGAATAAAACTAAAAGTTGTTGTTTTATACACAGAGACTCCTCGTCTACGATTGCAACACAGTGATATAATTTAATTCCAGTCCAGACAGAGCATCCGTTATGAAATATCTCACGCGCGAGTTTGCTCCGTTGTTTTTATTAGAAATGCTTAGACGGCTGGGGAGATTTCTTTTTGAATATGACAGATGGTTATCGTTTACGTTGGCGCTGTACGTGATTGTAAATCACATTGTGTGTTCCGATTTTTCATTTCGAGATTTTTAAATGTGAAACTGGTACTGTTGGTAATGAACTGTTCGTTATGTAAAGTATAGTTTCATCGAAATTTAGTGCTTATCGTATAAAACAATTTATACCTACATTGCCAAATACAACTGGTTCTAGTGTGTATAATAAATAAATGCCTTATATTAGTAATGATGTTTTTATACTTAGCGATAAAATAACATCCAATCTTGCAACTGACCGTTTTATTCAATGGCGAAACGTGACAAACACAACAAAGATACGCAACAATCCGAGTATAAATATACGAGATTTGTTGTTCAATTGTTAAAAAAGTATCCCTTTTTTCGGGAAGAAAAGGTTTTCTTAATCTCGGAGCCCCGAAGATGTCTGCGTTTGACATTAATGTGAATTCTTAAAGGGGTTATTTGACGTTTTGTGAATCCGTGTTTCACGCTTAAAGACTATTGTGTTCGTTATGTAATCTTGCTGTAGTGTTATTGGATATTTACTTACTATAATACTCATAAAATTAACCAGCTAGCTTAACAAGTTTTCTAATTATGAATCTAAACCGTTCTCGAATCCACTGGAACACCAGTGTATCCAAATCGATTTATAAATTTAGGAGTAGTTTTATTATAAACAGCACAGAAGATTTACAATTTTATACCTACATTACATATATACTAAAGACGATTTTAACTCCGAAACACTTATGGTTAGTAGTCTTCTATTTACTATTACTAATTAATTTCATTCAGTAAATAATTTACTTTGAATCTTAACATCTTTGAGAAACTAAAGGCAAAGTTTTCTCTTCAAAAGATTCATTTGCTTCGTTAACTTAACTAGCGTCTGTCTCCGAGAGACTTACATGTTTGTATAAATGAATATGTGAAATCTTAATTAAAGTCATGAAATTATAAGATTTGAGCGCGTTTATCGTTCTACAAGCGCTGGCTCATTGCATTGACAAATAATTTGGAGCATTTCTTGTACCTATAATTCTTCTACAGTATGATTGTATGTACTTATTATTAGGTTTCATGTATTTGAAAGTACCTATACAAAAATGACTGTAGGAGTTGGATAGAACAAGTTTTGTTACTACTATTACTATTTACTTAGTCCATTTTTCAATATTCGTGTAATACTTTTAGTACGAAAGGTTTAAAAGAATGATCATTTGAAATTCTCTCAAGGAGTAAACCTAAGTTCTTAAGACTTTTTACGTCGCAGCGCATACTTAGATCTGCTAATAAGCATTAAATTTGAATAGCGCAACACACAGGAGAACAATTTTTTATTCTATGCATGGTATTTTGCCGGAATTTTCCAGCAATTTTAATTAAAAGTTAGTGGCAGCCGACGGTGGATCATATTCACGGCACGATTTGTCCCAAACGACGTTTTAGACGCAACACTTGTCCGTTTTAAATAACTACTCTGTGAATAGTTTCAATGTAGACAACAAAGTTGAATACTCTGAATACTTGGACTCATATTAATAAATTAACCTAAAAATGTGAACATCTTTAGACCATCTTGAGTGAACCTTTTTAACAAGCTATTATTAGCTTGGGTTGTATGTATGTATGTATGTATGTATGTATGTATGTCTGTATGTATGTATGTATGTATGTATGTATGTATGTATGTATGTATGTACATATAACAATAATAATAATAATTAACTATTAACTATTTAATTATTTTATAGTTATTTTCGCACTTGACTTGGACTGGACTTGAGATATAGGTACTTACTCAATCTTATTAATACGGACCTTAAAATGAACTTTTTTTAGCATGTAAAAGTTTTATTAGCATCTTATTACGTATCTATTTCTTTTTTTTCCCTGGTTGTTGGGAGAGACTCAGAAAGTTAATCCGAGTAATCTATTCAAATCATTAAGCTAAATTTGTCACGTATCATTTGATCGTTGGTAGCTAGTGTACCTATACGTAGGTACCTACCTAACGTATATCTCGTGATTTATATTATAAAAATATAATGAAGTTCCCTCATGAGCTCTAATGTACGTTGTATGCACATTATTTATGCTTTATTCTCTGTGCAGTTTTAATTAAAAGTTAGTGCTGGTTGCTAGTCGGGCGTGAATCATATTCATTGCCGGTCGAGGCGCGACTCGTCCCAAATGACACATTAGACGCAACATTGCCCCGTAATGAATAGTTATACTGTGAATCTCCACGAAAAATTTATTTTAAGCGCTTTTGGGACTAAGATTCTCTACGAGTTACGATTGTGTTTCAGTTTTCGGCAGACTAAATGCAGTTTTTATTATACTGGTTACTCGAATACAGTGAAGCTGTATGGATTTTGTTTCGGTCAATTGCCCAAGTTTCTATCTACACATTTAGTTTTTTGTTATATGTAATATAAGCTGTAGATGCAGAAAAAAATTATACTCGATAATAATTCATTTGAAGTTGGTAAATTCTGTGACACGTGAAATTTGATACTGGAAAAAATATGTTTGATGAAATTTATATACCTGGGTACTTGCTTAATTTTCCCTTATATAAGCCAGTTAAAAGTAATTTACATTGTTTAACCATTCTCCTCTGAGGGTCCGGAGCGCTTTGATATACAACGCCTGGGGGCGAACAGGGTTAAGCGGAGTATTTTTTTGCCAGAGATTTCTGAAGGCAACACAACGTCACTGCGTCGCAATTTCATCAGCAATAATAAATTAATTCCTTATGATAGCCACGTGCAACATGATGCTGTGTACGTACACATTGATAGATTGACTGAAGATTGAGGTAATCAGATTTCACCAAAGATTTTTTTCTTTATACTTAATTGTACCTACGAGTATTCTGAAATCTGCAATAATTTGAAAAGAAAATTATTTAAGGTTAGAATTTTAGAATGCGTGCGAAACGAAGTCTAATAAAATATGTAGGTGCAATAAAAACCAAATTATTCTGCCAAGAATAAACCGCGAGTCAGATAATATTGCCCGTGTAATTTTCGGACTGTTGGCGAAGTGAAGTTGTAACAACGGCTTTCTTTAAAATAACCGCTCGAAGAAAAGGTGTTTGCTTCCAAAGTTATTTTTACAAGCAAAAGCTTTTTAACCGTTCTTCCTGATAATAATGTAATGAATTGAGGAGTAAGAAATAAGTACTTGGCAAAGAATTCTTTCTTATATTTTAGATGTAACAGAAAAAGTTTCATGTACGTTTCAACTATTTTGTATTAAATTAAGTACCTACCTAGTACCTAGTGGTTTCGATAGAGTGCTTCACTTAATAAGCGCTAGATTAAGTCTTAATCAACTTGTACTAAAACTGTTTGCGTATTAACCGAAAATTCAATATTAAAAAACTTAATCGTCATTTTTTGCTAAATAAGTAGGTGGGTGTTGTTAATTCACCCATGAGACGTCCAAGGTCACTAGCAAACCTAGCATAGTCTTCCATTGTACAAAACTCGCTGAACTCAACAATACCATAACCACAGTGCAAAGTTAGTCCAATTCCAGCCAAACATCACGTAGGGCAAGTTTAAAGGGATCTATTCATAAGACCAAGTTCGTTCGCATAATGAAACAAATCCCCGACTCGGGTTACCTACGCTTCGACAAAGGACGGCCGAATTGTTGTCGAATGAAGATTCAATTGGGCCACAATAAATTAGTCCGCGGTCCCTTCATTTGCAAAGTCGAGGAGACCGGTTAAGTCGCTCGGTCGGGGTACGACACGAGATAAGGCGATCCGAGGCAGTGCTATGGACTGAGTGCCAATTGTTAGCACTGTATCCGGCTAGTGATTGTGTTGTGCGGTTTGACTTAGTGAAGGTGGTTTGTAGGGAGCTCACGAGTGTTTTTTAATCTTATCCATTTTAATGTGGATAATTGGAGGGAAAACTTGAGTTCAATCTGTGAATTTGTTCGTGCATAAAGCACAGGATTTTTTTAAATTAAAATTAGTTTTTCATACACTGTATTAAGTAAGCTATAAAAAGTCTGTACCTACACCTATAATGTTACTCTTAAAAATTTGATCATTTAGTGGCAAAGAAATAAAATCTCGCTGCGATATTTTAATGCTAGCTTTCAAAGCATCCAGCCAAAAGGACCAGAAAGCAATGCAGTTTGCGTAGTCAAATGTTGGGTTCGACATCCGCCATTATTGCCTTCGGGACAAACATTCCCTAGCTTCCAAGCTTAAGTATGAGCTCTATTGTCCCGCCCCTTTAGTTCAAGACTGTATGCGAAAGAAAAAACGACTTAAAATGCAATATGCGGGTCATTAAGTAGATGTTATTCAAAATTTATGACGGGATTAACACAAATGTGGTACTTCTCTTTATTCACCTGAGAGCACAGTTAATCAACATCAGTACATAAGCATCCTACAAAGTTTTAATAGTTGTCTGGTAACAAACCCATTTCCTAAGTGCCGCACTCGTCCCGGGATTGTGAAGGGTTGTCACATGAGGTGTAACATTTATCACATCCTTGGCGGCCAATAGTACGAAAACTGTCAATTATTCGCGCCATCTCATTTGTCAAAAATATCCCCGTCCAAATATTAAAAGTTTGCTCTCTCGCTTCATATATTTTTCACGGTTCTTAGTTCACGCTTAAACAAGTCTCCGGCTCCCGGTCCTTCTCATATATTCATACACATTTATCCACTTTCTCACTTCGCTGCAATACGATACTTTATCCAGTTACCGCAGTGAGATAATACTCTCAACGACGGAAATTTACTTTCTTTTTATTTAATGTGTTTCGTGTAATGGATTTCTTTGCATTTGCGGATGATGGCATGTGTTTTATGGGTTAACTTTTATTTGTGTTTCAGGAACTTGATTAAGTAAAATTGAAAGAGGACATCTGATAATGGAAAAAGTAATGATGGATATGTATGTCGAAAGAAAAGAACAAAAATATTACATGGCTTATGTACGTTAAAGATTGCAGAGTCATAAAATAAGGCCTTTCCTCTGTCTCCTAGTGAATAATTTAATAATTTTGGATTCAGATAAAACTTTATTTCCAACAGTAGATACACCACAAAGGGAAATAAATGGAAGCCGTTTAAAAATTAAAATGGGGGTAACTCGTGTTCTTAATGCAAGTTACAAGTAGCGCAACGGAATCGTTTTATCTGTCTGCAAGTGCAAAACATTGCTAATGTTTTATGGGCCATAAAGCGATTCTGTACGGAAATAATGACCGCCGTCGGATTATGAATGCCATATGGCGTGGTCGCGATAATTCGTGACTGCGTGCTACTTGGGTATTTAGATTTTTCAACTTGAGGCTGGCCTTATTAAGAGCCTTTAAAAGTGAATGGTTTTTAATTACTCGTATTCGTAGTCATGTTTAGAAATATTTTTGATCTTGCATTTTTGTAATTACTGATGTTATGGGTAATAATGTGATATAGTCAAATTTTTTTTGTGATTCGGGCTAAATCTGAGTTATATCAACGATACTTACGTCACTTCGTATGTATGTAAATCTAACAACTCGTGAGTACAGTATTGACTAAAAGAAAGCATCGAAGTAGGCACCTATCACAGTTGGTGGTTTACGTCGTATGGTAATTTGACTTCCTTCCTGGTGCCCGAAGGCCTCATAAATTTCCAGCCAACGGCCTCACGACTGAAAAATTGCCAACTTTCCTACCTACATACAATTACACTTCGTTTTCGAATTTATTATGTCCCTACACTGGGAGTAGGTAGATACAATTGGAACCAATAAATTGTTGTCAATTGTGTTTTAAGCACTTTTGAATTTTATTTGTACTTATGATTCTATGGGCTATACTAGAATAGGTATATATTTCCTGGAATTAATATGAGAACATTTCTTAGGTCTCATATAATATTATTTAGAATTGGTTAAATTTTTTGTTTTTACAATTTAATTTCCTGTGTGTATTTCCTTGTGACTTAATTCTCAGTAGAAGAAGGTCATATTGATTATTGGTCTAAACTACGTGATAGAGCGATTGTAGTTTTTTTTTATAAATGTCCATAGTAGTTTCTGCAGGGGATATTAAGCAGACCAGTGTGAAGGTCTTTTTATTTCCATCTAAGATTAGACCATATCGTCAACATAATGATACCCAATGCACAATATATTATAATAAATATATGAATAATTTCCTTCATTATGTATGACAACTCCAGCTTGTTACCGAGTCTCAAGTCATTAACGTGACTCAGCTCAATAACTTCGTTTGCACCCTTGGTTCAAGCAGTTAACCAATTTCGCAAGTTTCAAATCAAAAATTATAACTTTGCCCTGGTTGAAATCGGTAAATCAGGGGAAAATGTTGCTTGTGTTATTATATACTTACATACCTACGAGTAATATCGGCCAGATGTCGCGTATGAAAGGTGCAAAATTTTATATAATTACTTAATTTATAAGAGAAAATACAATATAACATAAGAATAATTTGCGTTACGTTATCTTGAGATTTTTGATGACTCAACTGCACTTTTGTGCATTTTAAATATTACCTTACTTCTCCTAAATTCTCTTATCCTATACTAAATGTTCCTCTTTAAATCCGCTACAGTCTTCGTTATCTAGTAACAATTCTTCCTAAATCATCCAATCGCTAAAATGAAATCAAAATTTAAGCGCGATCCTACTCATTGATTCTCATCCGTTCCGAAACGCTTAGAATTATGCGCATACTTAAGCTGTAAAACCTGGCGCAGTTGATACACGGCACTAATAACTAAACCGGACGTAGTTCCTGATTTACGGGCGCTGCAAAGTCCACGTGAATCCTGTATGCGGCTTAAGTAGTGTTGCAGCATTATGTTCTTATATAAATTATTGTTTCCTGTCGATTCGCTGCGTTTTGCTGTCTCTTTTTTTGAGTTTCTGTTTGAAATTGCTGTGGCTACATTCGTCATGCAGAATTACATTTTCGAAAGAAGTGTTCTTAAAATATTTAGTTTGACTCTTTTTAGCATACAGAGCTGCTTCAAATAGATTGATCAGTGTTTTCTATGAATAGAGGAGGTTTTTTTTTGCTTATTGTAATTCCACTCTAGTCTTTTAAATTCCATAACAATGCGACTACTTATTGGAAGAAGATACCTAATACACCTCCTCATTATGAATGATAACTACGAATGATGTTTAAGGGATACCGCAAGGCTTCGGTTTTGGGCCACTAAAATATTCTATGTCTAAATGTAATATTTTCTAAATGTAGTTAGTGTTATCGTTGTATGATAACTATTCTGGCATATGTTCAAAAAAGAATTTGGTTAAATAAGTAGCATCAAAAAATGATATTATTGCTCGTTCAAAAGGGTTAATTGCTTTGGAAATGTTATCTTATGGTAATATAGTCGTGAATAACTTCGGTTACGTTCTCTGCTGTTTATTATGTAAAAATAAAACAAACGTTTCTGTGTAAAACAAATGTTTTAGTTCATCCCTTATATTATTATTCATTTCTACATATTATTCATCATCGGTAGGAATAACAGCAGATTCAAAATTTTCAAATACTGGGGCTTAGACTTGGTGTCAGTATCCAGCCAAATAATTTTAATTCTAATTTCTATCTACTATATAATCTTTTCAAGTAATAAAAATAGCAGGGAATGAATAGCTTCAACGATAACTTTCATGAATAAAATAGTCATACGTTTATTAATTCTGTGAAGTTTATTTCTATTCTATTCTCAATTACTCTGTAATTGAACGGAATCTAGAGCCTCATTACCCTATGTTTTACAAGATGTCGTACGTGGATTCCATACTAGCTTCGATATGCAAATGGGTAATATAGAAAGCAATGGCCATTAGCGTTTAGAGATACTACAACTCTTGTTCAGTGCCCGTTGCTTTTTACAACTAGGATTGTTAGCGTGAACGGCGCTTTCTTTTCTCGCTTAAAGGACGGCAAGCTCTAGGGAGTGTGGATGTTTGTCGATTTGCTGCTGGTCGATAGAATTAGCATTCCGTGGAGTCACTGCATGAAACGTTGGTTTGAAATACTCTTAAGTTATTGTTTATTTGAATATCATTGGCCACGTTGCTTTGATGTCTGTAACATCGGCAGATGAGGATCGCTACATTATCGAGGTCTTGCTGTAGAAATGATGTTATAAAAGTAAAGTTGAAAGAATTTTGTATAGGTTTTTTAATTGTTTTCTTGGTTGCAAATACGTTTTCATTTCACATTTCTTTAAGTTAAATCTGTTTATTCTTCATGTAAACAGATAAAGTTAATCCCTTTCTTGTTTCACGGAGTTTTTAAGGGTCCTTTGATAGTACTCCCATCGGTGCAATTCTCATTTGCGTTTATATGTGTCACCTTGAGTAAATTTATGGTAACGTTATGGTTACGGCAGCTACGTCATTACCCTTTTGGGTTGTATGCAGTTTAGCGGTACTTTAAGGAGAAAAAAAACAACAATTTGTTACTTATATTGAGGAATGAATGATACCAATATTTTTCCTTAGCTTTTCCTTTAGAATTAATTGACATAAGATAGTCACTCTTTTCCCTTTTGTTTTTACTAATAAAAGGTCTTAATCCCTGTGTAACAATAAACTCAATCTTAAATTGTGTATATTAATATATGGGTCCTAGATTTCTACCTCTACCAGTTATTTTCATTCCCCTAATAGTCGGCCAGGAATAATGAAAGTTGTAAAACTAAACTGTAACAGGTTTCGACCGGTAATTTCCTTCGTGCTAGTGCAATCAGGGCGACGTAAATGACCCTGGGAGGTGGTTCTCCGAGTACAAAAGAACACGCTTCTGCTGCTTCAGCACGTTCTACTTGCAGTCCAAATTTAGAATTACTATTGATCTGATCAAGTCTTACGTCAGGACTGCAATTAATCTGCCTTTGCTGTTTTTACGGTGAATTTTGACGGTATTTTAATATTTTGGTATTTTTTTTCAAATACTCGATTAAAGAAGTCTTCTTCTTTATCTGTGTAGCAGAAACAGAAAAACAAAGAGTAGAAAGACTGAAATATTTATCTTAAATCATCCTTGAAACTGGGTTTAGATATCTACGAAATAATTCGTTTTGTATGCATCGGCTTGGTGATCAAAGCGCAGTCCAAATTTAGACTATTTATTGATCTGTTCAAGTCTAGTGTGAATAGTTTGAGTGGACTTCAATGTTTGCTGGGATGAAAATTGAATAAGTAATTCCGTAGTTATGAATAATTGTTTGATTCTTGCAATTCCAATTTTGTTATATTTTTCGTTATATTTTTCGGTTAAAGTCTGAAGCATACTCTACCATGCTGCGCCTTTGTGGATTGGCAGTGTAAAGATGATTATATTTAATTCCACTTTATTGATACTGTTATATTTCTCTCAAAATATAAAGTCATCATGCTTCAATTGAAGATTAAATTATCGATACTGAAGGGATATCCTTAGAGAAGCATTTATTTGTTCCAGTGTTTTGCGTGTCCTATCTAAATGA
>DWBH01001013.1:0-10461 GCA_018230765.1 Ernsta delagoae
ATAGCCTGTCAAAATCATAACCCTCCTTTTGCTTTGCCGTAGTCGGGTAAAAATAAAATTTTTCAGGAACATGAATTTTATAGATGTTAAATGCAATATTATGCCGTCCAACCAACTGTTCGATAAATAAACTTCTGACACTTAAACGGAGTTGTACACAACTAGAAGCAATGTTACTGTTAGGGATCACTAGTTTTGGTCTTTTACTTTTATGGATTGGGTGCGTTAGGTGCGTACGTTTGCACTCTCGCTCTTTCATTTCTGTGACTTAATCAAATTGCTCAAGTAGGTAATAATGACATTGTTACCTTTAGGTCAATTGGTAGTATTTTACACAATTTGAACAACTTATTTCCATTTAATGAATTTTTGACTTTAGAATTAACTAGCAGTTTCAGCAATCTTGTTTTTAGGTAGGTATTTAATTTTATTAAGATGCACAAGGAAAGTTAGATTATAAGCACTCAATCCGTAATTGATAACTGAGTCATCTACTTGTGTACCTACTATATAAACAATCAATAGAAATATAATAAAGGACTGTATTTTAATACTCAATGTACCTACAATAAGTAACTTAGTACCTACTTAACTATGTAGGTATACACTAATAAGGACATACAGTTCCATGTTACAGAACTGTTTTTTAAAAGGTAGACAGCAACGGCACAGCGAGCGAGGTGGAAGCCAATGAAGTTAAATAAATAGCCGAGCAGAAACACTTCCAATTGTCCCGGAATGTAGGAAAATAATGAAACAATGAAAAGTTGCTCACTTGTTTCGCTTTTGTATAGACGCAATTTTTTTCTTAAAAACAAGGTTACCTAACAAAACGAATAAAAATTTCATAAGTAATTTCTTTCACCAAGTTTGTAGAGATTTAGTCAGTTGTACAAAAAGAAATTGAAACTCAATTATGTATAAGTACGTACCAACTCGTTTTCACGGTTTCAGCGCATGTGGCCGGAAAAGGTCAAGTTCGCTGGCTTCGAGGGAAATTGATTTTCTGGTTTCTATTTTTGTAGGAAGCTACCTGTGTAGGTATTTTAATTTCAACCGAATGTAAAGAATCATGACCTCGATTGTCTAATTCTCTTTGCCTTACTTAGACCCTTGTAATGAAATATCATATTTCATGCACAATGCATTTTATAGCGACACTGTATATCTTTCGTGGCCATTATATGCTGCAATATACCTACATTTAAAATAAACGTTTTACTCATTTTCATCTACCAAGAAATGTTCTAAATTTCAAAACAAAATATTTTTGCGTCGAATCTAATACGGCAATGGCTTTATAAACAGCTGTAACGGATCAAGCACGTCTAATGCTCATTATATATCGGAGCCGTGAAATCACTACTTAGTACTAGTAGATGCGAAATGCCAGAGAGACTGCGTCAAGACATTTTATGAATGTATATTATTGCTACCTAAGTACAGTTATCGTTGTTTCAACCCGCGCTAAACCGTCGAGGCGTAGGCGAACGCCGAGTGGTGGACAGGGTTGGTACAAAAAATGCGAATGGATAACCTACTATAGTACTTAGTTAGGGACCGATCACCACACCCTCTGCCGTAAAAAATGTATCATGACCTGCGGGTAATGACTTTCCTGAAATATTATACCTACTATTTATACTTAAGTCTATTTGGCTATAACTCCATTATGTGTCACTGTAGGACTCGCGTCCGTCTCCACAATCGAGGAAGACCTGGAGCATACTCCACCACGCTGCTCCAATGCGGGTTGGTGGAGACGTGTTTGTGGCCAACCCCTGTCAAATGTTCTCAAACAGTGAAAATGATGGGTGTATTACTATGGTAACAATGTTTTATGTTTTTTTTTAAATGGTACCTACATGAATCACGGGAAAGAATTTTAGTTTGATGAACTCTTTATGCACAGTAGTTATATAAACGAATATAGGAGCAACCCTAGCTGCAGTGAGGCATGCTATAATATTCGGTGCCCTTGAAAGCGCACAGCTATTCCTGTACTCCCGATCACAGAACTTTGTAAGCGAAATCTTATACGCTAGGTGGTTATGATTTAATGTTTACATGGGCTATTTACTATCGGCTTCAACGAGCAGGGACTGAGTGCTAAAGTTGCTTTTATGTGTAAAGCAAACAAATAACTCTTTGAAGGCAGAATTTTTCATATTTTGGTTTCCTTTTTATGTGCATAGACAAATACATAGTCTATATCGTATCTTTCCATGATTTATCTTTGCTTTTCGAGCCACAGTTCGACCTCAATAAACTATTTAAATTGCGGTTACGGTCTAACAGCATTACAAGCAGGATACGCTCCAAGTAAATTTGCAGTAGAGTTCACCAGATCAATTATAGTGGTATCTAATCGGGAATTAACTGAATTGCTTCTAATTATACTGCAGTAACGGTGACGGGTAACGGGGGTCCGCACCCCGCTCGTGCCGCCCTCTAGCTTGAGTTGCGTTAATTACACCAAGCAAAAAGCAAGCCAGTCAGCCTGCTCAAGAATGTAGGCTCGCATTTAATGTTCCCTAATGGTGACGCACGTGTTATTACCAACGAACGGTAAAAGTAAAAACGAGTCGACAAGAAAATGTTTGACGTATCCAGCGGTCGCTAGGTGTATCTAGTTACTTATAATTACAAGCACATCCGTAGAAAAATATGTCTATTTCTGTACATAATTAGATGTACCTACGCATTACGCAAATAGCGTTCGAGTAGTGATTTATCGACTTCGGTTTTTAATTCGTTCTCTTGTAGATGGTGTTAAGTCTAACATGATGATATTAGGGAAGAAGTAAGTACCTACAGTAAGATTTATCTTCAGTAGGCAGACAGACATAGTGACAAACAGTATGCAAGACTGGGATTTGTATTGTGTATTTGTAAAAGTATTTACATGCGATGAAAAGAGAGAATGGATACTTACAGTGATAAAGAAGGATCACTTTATGCATTAGGCATACTTACTAAAAATATAATACGTTTTAGACTTTTGTAATCATTAAATCGAATCGTACAAGCAACACTATTTCATTTTGTTGCTTTTCTTTCCTTGTATTACATCTATTATTATATTTATAATGTTATATTATAATAATAATTTCCCGCGCAATATTCAACTAAGCAGCGTAAATTCGGAGACCATGAAAAATAAAATCATACATTCTGAAAATAAGCGCAAATTTTCATGTTAAACCAATATTTCCTTAAACAAATTCTCTTGTTCCTTTTAATTAAATTCCACGTTCAATAAAAGCCTAGCCAATAAAAGCCGTCGAGTGGAGAATATTTGAAAGCTTAATTTATTACCACACGATTTAGCACTGAATGAATGATCATTTCATACACTTATGTGTAAGTGAAAAGGTTTTGTAAAGTAAATAAATAAGCCCTTTGATATTTTATTCGGACAACCAGAAATACGAATTTCTCGATGAAATCCATGTTATTTCAGAAGTTTGTTTATGTTTATAATACTCTTATATAAAAAAAATTGTAATACATACTTAAGACAACTGTACTACCTACTGTTTATATTGTGTCTGTTAGAAAAATAAAAAACTTCCAAAAGATATCCTGCAAAAATAGTTTCTATTTAAATACCTTAATTTAGTTCACTCACCCAATTAGTTATGTTCATAATGCACAAACACAGTTCTGTTCAGTTTATTGCATAACAAAATGCGTTAGTATTAATACCGAAAACCAATTTTCTACACATGAAAATGTAAATTCACATTTACGCTTTTAATCCAGGGGCTTGCTGGTGCTGTCGCTACATATTAAACAAAGCTACTATACCGTGCATATTCGAGGTCGATGTTACGCGCTGTCCTATACTTAAAACAAACACTCTGGGGTTTCCAAATAGGCTCCTAAAAACGGGACTAATAAAACCTAAAGTCAATAGCGTCAATAAATGAGCTACTCACTTTCCTTTACCTTACCTTAAAATACGTACGCAGAAAACAGATTTTTTTATTAGGTCTGTTACCGCCCTTATAATCAGCAGTTAGAGCACTGTGTCATCTGCTTTCAATCAACTACTTTGGTTTTGTCATCAATCCACGACGCAGGCCAAGTTTGCCATAGGTACGTGGGTCATTAAACAGTAGGTACATCAATTACTAATCCGTTATTTTCGTGAATCTTGTTATAGGCACCTGACCTTCATCAAAATTCTCCACTAGATTGTTTTTTCTATTATCAGGGTAAAAGGTTCATAAGTTTATATACGCACGTACCTATTATGTACATTATGTAATGCGTATTCTCGGCCTTAAATTAAACCTTGTCAAACTTACCAAACTAACAACTTACAATTACAAATATGTTGATTGATTGAATAATAAGAATATATATTTAAATATTGTTCTGTTAATTCTTTACCGTTTTATTTACCCTTTTATCCCATACTAATGCTAACAGGATGGTCGTCCTGTTGAAGCGTGGGTATACATCTCGTAATAAAATATGTCAGATGTGTCCCTTTTTTGCGCTTCCAGTACGATGTCAGATGTAGTCGCATGTAGGGAAAGGTCACGGGAGTTCACCGGTCTCCTGATAAACCTGCAGGTGCCAAGCAGCTGTTAAGCGCACGTGCCTCTATATTAGTTAAAACAGGTCTAAAAATAACCCTCAGCGCATATTGTAGAAAAATTACATCTATCACTTACAACATCGCAAGTTGTATCTTTAGTATAATGTAAATGTACCTACTCACAAGTTCCGTTTTTGTATTATATCCTCACTGCAGACATTTTTTGTACCCACTACCTAAATATTATTGTAAAACGAAGTTTGAAAGAGTTTTATTAATAAACGGCGGTAATTCATTAACCTAGCCATAACAATCTTTGACGTCAATTGTAGCGAGCTTTACGACACTTTACATGACGCATGATCTATTAATGCTAGACTGCATGTAATCCGTTGTTGACCTTTTCTGTTAGTATAACGCTTTGAATGTACCTAATAAATACTTTGTAAATCTAAATGATACGATTAGATTAAGAACATAAACAGAAACACAAAATCATCAACACGAAGATATATTTAAAAATTTCTCTACATAATATTTATAATAATAATTGTTATCATTAGATATTAAGTTGTCATTATTGCTTGCATTAGAGAAATGTTCACTCAATATACTGTACGAGTATTTTCAGCTTATGCTTCAGTCCTTCCCAAATTATAGGCCTCTTTAAATTCAAAAATTGGGTAGATAAAATCAATATGTTACCGTTAATTTGCGTAAATCAGTTAGAGTGCAGATTAACTAGGTATTCTGCATATTCACTTATTATTTCTTGTACATATATTTATGTATCGAGGGCGAGCGATGTTCTGGTTCTAGGAACAGGTAACAATGCTAATGCTAATTCTGACATTTGGGCGCGGTTGACCTCCAGTTTTGATTTCTCATTCAGAACCGAGCCGCGTTGACACAACACACGAGACAAACTACGGGCTAGACAGATTTACCAATTACCTACGAAATCTGTACCTACACAAAACTTTAATATAATAATTCTAAGATACCCGTAATGGTCGATAATATGCCAATGAGGCAAATTATTCGCTTGATGTTTTCATTGGGTTCGCGGTACGGATTTAGCAAATTGTTCAATTTAACGTAAGTGTAACTTTATTATGTAATGTACTGCTTAGTTCTTTGATACCTACATTCAGGCTGAACTGTACTTACAAGTTTTAAGTCAAAAAGCCATCTACTTAATTAATGTAAAAGACAGTGGGTATGTATGCAGGCGATTCATAGTTTTTGAAGTAAGTTTTTTTAAACATAATTATGTTTGCTTGCTATATACCTATATTTAAAAAAATCACACAAGGGAATAAGATACATAGGTATGACTGCTTAATGATTCTATGTGAAAGATAATTATTATCGAGAGTAAATTTTCAAAAAAAAAACACAACACTGAAGAAATTTTGTAATATGAGAATTAATTACCTACCTATTACTAATTTTCCTATCGCTATCATGGCTACAATGTTTATAAAAATATTAATGCAGCCAATAAACGTAGGTTCTTATTTCGTTTCGCGCAAGCGACTAAATTAAAAGATTTTTCATATTATGCTAGTTTATAGATTTTCCGATACCATGATGTCAGCAGTCCGCCTTGAAGTTTCTGCATTCCGTTTTATTCCACAGCGCACGTGGAAACCGTCTAGCTAATTATACACTTATTGCAATTGAACATACATCAATCAACATGAATGAAACCGGCACGAGCGTGCCTTTTGCGTTTAGACATCTAAATATTTGCTTACAGAAATTATAAAGTTTGTGCCGAGCTGCAAACTTTTAATTAAAACCTACACGTTTAGTTCAAATCATAAATGCTGGGGCGTGTAGACTAGTGTAGACGTGTTTGAGTTAAATAAAATAATAATATCTTCTTTTAAAAAATGCATGCTCAATTTACATTTTTATAAATAATAAGCATTAATATAGTGAGCTACCTAACCTTACATTACCTACTAGACGTACACTTACCTAACCTAATAAAAAAACAAGTTTTATAAAGAAAAACTAAAATTCGTAGGAAATCCTTCAGTGCCACTGCCTACCTAATTTCAAAAGCATAAGGCATGCATACATGTATGTATGTTTTGTAACCTATCCGATTCACTCTTGTCACTTAAAAACAATTAACAAGTACGTAGTAAGTAGGGGCTAAGTAAGTATGAACATTATTTTTAATGTCAGACGTGTGGTATTTAGGTACCTAATTACATAGATGTAGGTACCTAACTTATACGTGGCTCAATTCATCTCCCACATACTTTCTCTTTTACGCTTATATATCACGCGTCATGATCTCATATTGTTTACCGCTGTCACTTAACTAGCTTGTGAACATGCTCAAGCGGTTGTTCCGACGCACACGTCGAGTGGAGGGCGTTCCTAGAAGATAAAAGCCAAGCAACTGCGACAACAGGCTTTAATCTATTAAACAATGAACTCGAGTGACTGACAGGACCGGTCGGTCGAGCGCTTGTAAAAGTTTTTAGCGCCTTAAAAAATAGCTGCTCAAATCAGAGCTCAACAAGACACTGCTCCTATTTATATGGCCGTGAAGTGATGATTGAGCAGGCTATGCCGATTTAATCGGTCTCTGTAAACTCTGTACCAACAGTATATAAGGTCAATTTTAAGGTAGCGATTTTTGTAAAAACTATGTAAGTAAATAGGTTATTGCAAATAAGCTACGCCTTTTGCGTACCTATTCGTTTTTGTGTAAATGAATGGTTGGGGAGCTTACTGCACCATTTTTACCCTTTACGTAGATACGGAACCCTATATACATGTATAAAATATATTTTTTGCCAATTCTACACTCCAAATATCATTTTAATATGCGGCTTAATATGCTAATCTAAAAGAGGTATCTTCAAGATGTGGCGAAAACTTGATAGCAAAATGTTATTGGCATTTCCTGTTTTAAGCTTCGCGCTGGGGTAAAAAATAAATGTCAAAGAATCATTTAGCGATAATAGAGTCATGAATGTGTAATAATTACTATTTTAAAAATATCAAATCGAGGTTGTGTGACACCACTGACACAGCTGATAATTTTTATAAATAGATATGTAGGTAAGTATAAAAAATCATTTGCAAGGGAGATTTCAAACTTAATACCTCCATTAATTTCTCTCGTCCGTGTCCCTTGTCTAACGATAGATAAACAAAGATGCAAGAAAATTGTGTCGTAATTATTATGGTTAATTGGTTAGGTTAATAGGTTATAACCTAGGTAAGGTAAGTAAGGAAATTCTTAGCACTCAACAGCTATGTGTCGTCTGGTCAACGTATGCAAAAGTTTGAGTGTGATTACACGCAAAAAGTGTCAATGTAACGGTAGGTAGTTTCCGATGGTTAGATGGACAGCTGCTCCTAATCTGTCCGGATCGTGAGTTTCAGCGTTGGCGTCGCGCTGGTAAATTGAGAACGTATTAAATTTAGATAATCCTTTAGTTATTTTTATGTAAATGAAATAAACGCATCCTTTTTTTTCAGAACTTATTATACTTATGTCCACATACAAGATCAATAACTGTCAAACATTAATTATGTGGTCTGATTGCGTTACGTACCTATTCCTTCAATCTTCGTTGCAACATCCAGTCGTCCCAGACTTTTATTGATTTACCTTCATTTATAATAACAATTGACATTTGCAACAATCGCTGCAGTACCAGCACGTACGTGGGTAGAGGAAGAGGTGGTTAATTGAATCGAGACGTAACCGGTATGTGTTGTGTCGGGGATTGTTACTTTAGCCCGAGTTCGATAACGCCCACCCTCCTCGACCGATTAAAAATTGTCATAACGACTTTTTTAGTATTCTAATTTTCTATTTCAATGATAACAAATATATGAATTGGAAGTTAAAGTTGAAGAAGAATTTCATGGAGAATACTTGTTCATAGATGAAGCAGTGCAACAATAATCAATAATCAGGCACAAAGGACTGCGTGAAGAACTTGAATCACATTTGACCACAAATGATCGAGATGTGAAACCATTTTCTGTCGCAATATAGGTACCTACTCCATCAGAAAGAGCTCCCATAACAAATTGCTTTACAATGCTGATAGAAACTCTCACCACAATACATTGCTATAAGTATAAAACGAAGATAAACCAGTACTTATTATGAGTTCCGTACCTTGCCCTCGACGACTTCACAGTTATTTTGGAGATTTCACTAAAATAAAGCTCAAAGAAAACTCAATTACATTGCTCCCTATTTGTTATGCTTTGTATGAAGCAAATTTTCTAAACCGAGTCATACTTAATCTGGACATGGCACGTGGGTCGCCCCGTGCTCCTCTGTCCCCTGACTCTGTCCCCTCCCCTCCTCCCCTCCTCCCCGTAGCCTCGTGAATGAGCAGGTGCCACCTTCGCCCAGCCCACGCAGACAATTATTCATTTACCGGTGATTATTATCATCACTTCAAATTTACATTGACGTGTCCTTTGCATGGCTTATCTCGGCTTCATTCATATTTTACACTTTCATGCTACAGTTTTTTTTATACATAGATATTATTATATCAGGAAAATCGGTAACGAGAATAAATATTGAAAACTTACGAAATCTGGCATTACTTGGTGTGACTGCTAGCAATATCCATCCATATACGTATTATCTGTAACAATAAAAATTATATACATTATGATTTTTAAAATTAAAAGGCAAAACACAAAAATGACGAACGATCAGTTTCAATTTGCAAAACTGCAAGTTTTGTTGTCGAAATTGAACGAGACGTTCAATATAAAATTTTACTAAGAATATGAAAATGGGTAGTTATTGTCTGATATAATTTTAGGTTTTTATCGTTTTTTAAGCATCAAAATGTTTGTATTTCTTTAAAAATACTTTTAACATTAGGTATAAAAGGAAGCCAGAGTATCCATTATACATTATACCTAGTGGTATCTAATTTGACGATGTTGAACTTTTAATTTACAACAGACATGGTAG
Organism: Ernsta delagoae; assembly: GCA_018230765.1. Classification (NCBI taxonomy): domain Eukaryota; kingdom Metazoa; phylum Arthropoda; class Insecta; order Lepidoptera; family Hesperiidae; genus Ernsta; species Ernsta delagoae. The sequence continues at coordinate 9,534 of DWBH01001013.1, forward strand.
GTAAATATGTTTACATTTAGTAAACGAGCAGATATTTACGTAATCACCAAACTAGCCTTGAATTTCTTGATTGGCATTTAGGATAAATATAGCGCCGGAATTATGAATTCTGTGACGACACGCCAATTTGAATAAATGTTACTGAAAATGGCAAAGGCAAAAAATAGTGAAAATTATCTTATTTGGCGGTATAATAAATATACCTACGAAAATATGTTCAAATAACGTCATGGAATGGATTAGGAACCTCTATAGAATATGACAAAAGTAGAATATTCTAGTCGTTGAATTCGTTTTAATAAGTGCTATTCAAGAGATATTCTTTATTCTGGGAGAGAGAAATATAAAATCTCTTGTCCTCTGTACTACTCTGTAGGTACTAAGTACAAATGTGAAAGTTAACCAATTACCCGCACTTGGGGTTTCAAAGGATTAATAAATCATCACTTTAGTTTCTAATAGAATCCATTAGACAGACAAGTTTTGTGTAAAATTTAAACCGAAACTTTACTGTGATCTTTAAAACTTTATTAGTTTTTCTTTCATCGATTATAGGAACCTACTTATTAGTTAAATTGAAACACAAGCATGCAATAATTTTGATTTCATAGTTGGTAATCTAACAAGCCCTGATACCAAATCAGATTTAATCACAAACCGATAAAGGTAACAAAACAACTTTGTTGTGCCACTTATATATAGAAGAAAATAAAAAGAGAAAAAAATCGGTTGTGTAATAGTATATTTACGAACGTAATCACGCAACGCGTACCGCAGTACGGCACGGTTCAGTTGCTCGTCAAACGACGCCAACTTTTTCACAACACCAATAACCGTAAAATTCGATTATCGGTTACCGCGTGCACCGAAACGAAAACGACAGTTGCCCAAACCGATACTGCAGTTTTATTCAAGTTTCGCTCTGGCA
>DWBH01001014.1:0-10459 GCA_018230765.1 Ernsta delagoae
TGGTGTACTTTTCTCTAGGGTGCGTAGTGCGTATGCGTATTGGTAAATTTGATGTACCTACTTAATTTTCTTTCAATTAGCGTTTACTAGTTGTTTATGTCAATAACATAAATCATCGTGATATCAATGATAGATCAGCAACCAAACCAGCAATCAGTATTAACTCTGCCAATGCCGCAACCCGCAACCCTATCACCGAACAATCGCGCGTCCACTGAAGCGCGTCAATTTTTTCCGCAAATTTTAAGCGTCTCCCTTGTACGTACTTATTCCGCGAATCAGCCATATTTGTACAATAACTGCCCGCGCGGGATACCTTCACAATGGCCTTTTTGTTTAACGACGTCTTTCTATTACTACGACGCGTGCCCGGCTTTTACAATGGGACCTATTTCGCCCAACGAATGTGTTCGCAATTTAGGGTTGAAATGAACACATGCTACATTAGTCGCGTGAATTGAATCACAATTTTAGCGTTTCAATGTTGTTCCGATGTAATTGTCTAGTTGTATCTTCATGAACTCAGGAATACAATTGAAGCTTGCGTCTAAAATAAATACTTAGGTATCTATATACCTAACTACCTAGCCTTTACCTATGTAAAGGCTAGGTAGTTTAAATTAACCTACCCAGTAAGTACCACAGAGTCCACAGACTACCTACTCCTTATAACATTTTATTTCTTAGAAAATTTAATAAATAAACATATCCGGTCATCTAATTCCATAGTAAGCTGATAAAGCTTGTGTTATGATATTCCTACAACTGATAAACCTACATAATATGTATTTCTAAATATATTCTTACATAGGATCTTACATCGTTTTAGAGACAGACACAGAACAATTATTCATTTTTATCACACAAACATTTGCAATAGGTGGGAATCGCACCCACTACTTTTTGGTTTTGCATTTAGGCAAGTCAAATAATAGCCGTCCAGTGGTTACGTACCTTAATAGTAGTAATTACCTATTTTTTTATAAAGGGTTTAGTTATGTCTGCATTTCAAAACACCGAAATAGGTAATGTTAAAGTTAAAGCGACGTGTAGCGGCGGTTATGAAATGTCGGGGCGACGGATACCTTTGGATAAAGTGGCTGCCTCATAAAAATGTATGAAGCGACGAGATGGGCAGCTAACAAGAGGTGGCAACACTGCCAACAAACCGAGTAACATAAAAAAATGTTTCCTTCGCCCGCCTTCCACCCTGTTATTCCGCACCGACGATAATTTTGACAAATGAACGTATTTGTTATATTTACAAAACGGGGATGTTTCGCATTCTGCTGAACCATGTTTTTACTGCGATAGCCTGGGGAATAGAAATAACGATATATTGGTAGTATTTAGATTATAGGTAGAACTGGGTATGTGTGTTGACTAAAATATTTAAATATCACTAGCTCCAGCAATAAAGGAAAACTTCGAAGGAAACCATAGTTATTAGGGTATGTGTTAGAACTTAATAAATACATACTTTCATATTAAACTCGAAAGGTACCTATAATATTATAATAAAGTCTACCAATGTAGTTAATTGAATGAGAATACAAGTATTTAGTTAGTTTTAAATTAATTTCAATCCACCGATGGTCAGTAGTAGTCATGTATAAAAGTACTCTGTGGTAGTCAGTACGGTGGATTTGGGCCTGAATACAATTAGCTGTTAATCCCCAGCAACAGGATTGATGATCGCATTTTTCATAATTAGGTATACATAATAAAAAATAATGTAGGTACCTAAATAACAAAAATTGCTAACAGGCAACACTGATAGAATGTGACGGGTTATTCCCCGAACATCGGAACTAGGTACTTTTAGCTTTCGCTGAACAGATAAACATTTTACCATAGATTAATGATTGACGGAACGCGGACCGCACTGGAGCATAATTACTATTATTATGCGCTTCGAAAATCACGATACAAAATCTACCAAACATGTCGTACTAGGGGAACTGAGATAGATTTATAAAACATTACCAGCCTCATAGAAGAATATTTTTTACAAACAATAATACTTTGACGGAAGATCTTTACCGATTACGCGCGGTCACGTTACACGCGAGCGATCTCATATTAATCTATGCTTTTAGCCCGTTTTCAACACCTACAATTGGTATCTACAGGAACGGATACTCTATCATAAAAAATTGACACCGATAATAACACATTGCTTAGCGAGCGAGCAACAAGCAAGGGAATATGATTCATTTTAGTATTCATTTAACTGGTCACCGGTCAAGTCTTTAGTTATTGAATACCAAAAATTAATTTAAGAGTTTACCAGACCATTTTTGTTGTATTTCCTATTTAGGTTCCCAAATATCACTATTTACCTTTTCAAAAAAATGAAGAAGTTTCAATTTTCCAAAACTGAACAGCCCACAGATTCCATATTTTCTGGTGAAGTTTTTTATAACGTTTACAAAGAGGCAGAGTTTCTACGCAGCAGCCAAAATATTGAGACGATACTATCCAAGGGGTACGAGCTTAGAAATATGCTTAAGAAAGTGACACCGGGAAAAACAGTAACTATTGACGGTATGTGGCTGGAGAAAAAGTGAGTACCTTACCTTCATACTTACCAGCATAACTTGGTATATAAAAATTTCGTATCGCTTTGTACGTCCTTGATAAACACCCAAATTATTAAACCAATTTTAATAACACACCGTGTGCAGTTTGATACCACTTACCTACCTACCTATAAAGCTCTATCACCTGTCGCACTCGCACAAACAGCTAAAGATAGGGTTTTTACTGTAAATGTTGTTAACTACCCTTACAGTACCTAATCTGATAAGAATATGCTAACCTACAAGGATAAGCGAGACTCGGCGGGGGCACTCCCGTGCCCCCAGATTAGCGACTGAATTGCATTGATAATAACTAAATAAATGTGTACTGTACAGTAGGTAGGTACAATACATAGGTACCGATATAACTGTGCTTCTTGGTCTTCAAATGGAAGTTGATTAGTTATCAAACTAATTATGTACTGGCTTATCTTTACTAGGTTTTAATTTTGTTGAGTAGCCATATTGCTACATAGTATCTAAGTAGTTCTATATTGTTAACAATTAATACGTAGGTAGGTACTTACTTCATTTCATTTTAATATTCTGCATTATACTGCTAGATAATAGGTATATCTGAAAAGAAAATAATGAATTTCATTTCTAATAACATCTTTTAGCACCCCCCTGCTTGTGCGGAAGACGGGCCCAAATGTCGCCGTGGAGAGCTTCGAGTTCACTGCAAACAGACTTAGCGGTGTTGTGGCTGCGTACGCATTCGATAACCGTCACAGGTTCCCCGCGTTAAAATCCAGTGAAGCCATTATGCTAGGCCTCAATTGGGAATACGGCAACACCACAAAATGCAGACTTTACCTGTCAGCTGTCATTGGAACTGAACACTTCTACGACCAGTTCTCATTCTGGCCTCTCGTTTGTGCGTTGAGAAAACTTCAGCTAAAGAAAATATTACCTGAGCTGGTGATCAAGATGGCCAAAATTAAAAATAAGGACGGAGTCCGCATGGGACAGGACTTGATAAAGAACCAAAAGATTGTCAACTCCCTTTGGCACCAGTTTCCTGGCCAGTCGAATGTTAATATAAAAGCTATTTTTGACAGCCTTCCAAACGATTTGAAGGCAGTATTGAGCCCTGAGTGAAATAATCAAGGGTTTGGTTTGCAAACTCCATTTCGCGTTTGCACTGTCTGAGTTATTATTCAACATTATTTTAGTACTTAGACCTACTCAGTCTAATTCAACAAAAACATGCAAATAAATATTCATTCATTCAAATGATTGTATGATACTTTTTTATTTGTTAATAAATTGTTTTTATTATACATACTTGTACTTGTATCTAATGTAAGCAGTAAGTAAATTTAGAACCAAATAATAATAAAAAAGTTGTTCAATTGACTAAAAACGATTCTTCGAGTGAGTAGATAAATCGTTCACTCGGTTGACTCATTCCTTCATTCGTTTTTGCTCGACAAACATCGGGTCTGCCAGCAGTGGCAGTCTCTAACGAACTTTCGTACCGGCAACACGAAAAGTAATAAATAGTGTGAATAAAAGTGAACAGTGTAGTGAAATAAATTAAGTATCGTGCCATACTGCGGGAGCAAGTACAGGTCCGTAATGTATTTTCTCTTTATGAATATTTTATAGATTTGTAGATGCTATCGTGAATATTGTGGTTTACTGGGTGCAGGTGGATTGAGTAATGTCTCTAGAACGAATTAATGTGTTTCTTTCGCAAATATATTGATTATATCCTAACTGGCGTCGTTTTATTAATACACTCCTTTTAACTCAGAAGTGGGATAGGCGAGTTTTTATTGTTATTTTAGTAAGAATTCGTCTATCCCGCCCGCAAAACTATTTTTTTTTATTATTATTTTTCTTCTCTTTTTTCTTTGTTCCCTTTTCTCGATCTACCTGCATTATAGACGAAGCACAGAATAATAGTGGCTTATAAAATTAACTAATTTTTTTTTTCTTTCTCTAAATTCGACTGCAGTCTTAAACAAAAAACATTTTTATAATTTAACCGTAACATAGTAGTGATTCGACACAGAACCTAAATATGTGTTTTAAATATTATCGTTGGTTGATCTTTATTACTTCCGCATGATGCTTAAAAGTTAAAAGTGTTTGCTTTGCGTTTACCATGAATCACCTTTTATATTTTAAATTAAATGGCCAATATTCCGCAACATAATAAGTATAACTGGATCGTAGCATTAGATCTAAGAAAAATAGTATCAAGTTTCAGTTATGGAGGCGAACCGTTCTAAAGCTACAGAGCGTAGTGGGGAGACGTCTAGTGCCAGTGACGATGACAGAGGTTGTGTGGAGTGGCTTGAATCGGATTGGCTCGAGTCTGGCGATGAGGGTGGACGCCAGGCATATTCACCAAGTCAGAGGGATGCGACGAACGAGGGAGCTGCAGGAAGCCTTCAAGGTAGGCAAAATCGTAAACGTTTATCGTATCCTGTGTTAAGTGAGGGAGCGGAAGGGAGTCTTAATATAAGGCAAAGCCGCAAACACTTAAAGCACTTTAACTCAAGTGAGGGAGCGGAAGGGAGCCGTACGAGGCAAAGCCGCAAGCACTTGATAAATTATGATACAAGTGAGGGAGCGGAAGGGAGCCGTAAATTGAGGCAAAGCCGCAAGCACTTGTATTGTGACACCGAAACTACCAAGTGTATGCTTCGTGATGAAAGACCAAGTACGTCTAAAAGTCGGGATGGAGGGTCCACGGCGCAACGCTGTCGTGGTGTAGAGTCTCAAAAGCCATGCTCGCGAAGTAGATCTGTTATTCGTAACAATGGACGCGCATCGGTGCCGAATGATCATCTATTTGAGACAAATAATCCGAACAGCTATCGTGATGAGACTTGTCCTGCTTTTAGAAAATTAAGTTCAAATGTTCGAAATAAAAGAACTCGTCGCAAGACAAGAGACAGGTCTCGTCACGATAGTAGCGACTCTGATTACTCTACTATTAAACGTAAGAGATTCTATTCTCGTTCTCCGGTTTGTAATCGTAAGAATATAATTGATGGGGAGCGTGAATCTGGGCCTAAATCGAATCTAAATACCGATTTAAATTCTTCGCGTAACATACTCGATAAATTTCTAGATATATTAAAAGACGTTAAAGGTAATAATAGTTCAAAACTGTCTATGGCTAATGTGATCCCTGAATTCGACCCAATGACAAAAGACCAAACAATTTTAATGTGGCTGACTAAGGTTGAGGAATGTGCTGAGATCTATGGGTGGGACGAAAGAGAAACTATACATTTTTCACTTGCAAAACTTACAGGCGTAGCCAAGTCCTGGTACCAGGGTCTTAGTACGGTTCTTTACTCTTGGTCAGAATGGAAAAGGAAGTTGATTGAGTCATTTCCTTGTCGGGATGATTATGCTGAACTATTGACAAGAATGCTTGCTAAGAGAGTAAGATTTGGCGATTCTTTTGAAAGCTATTATTACGAAAAAATAAATCTATTAAATAGATGCGGCATTACAGGACGAAAGGCAGTTGACTGCCTTCTTCATGGCATTGAGGATCGAGCTGTGCGCGTAGGCGCTCAAGCAGCTCGATTTCAAGAGCCTGAAGAGGTACTTAAATATCTAAAGACAGTCAGAGTAGGGACCAGTCGAGAGATTAGGGATAAACAGAGACAGGATAGGAGACCATTGGGATCTTCTTCTAATAGTCGAAAACAAGAACAGGTTAATAAAATTGTTTGTCATAATTGCAATGAGGAGGGCCATAAAAGCTTTAGATGCCGAAAAGAACAGTCGAGGTGCTCTCTGTGTGATAAATTAGGGCATATGTCAGTTCATTGTTGGTCAGGCAAGGACGATGGTCAAAAGAAAACTCCAAAGGATGTTAGTAGCAGCAATGTGGAAAAACAAGTTTTAGAACTTAATGCATCTGATGAATCTAATAAAAAATATATTTTGGAAATTCTTGTTAATGACAACCCGCTTTCGTGTTACGTTGATTTAGGAAGCCAATGCACTTTGATGAGAGAACATGAAGCAAAAAAGATGGGATTAATTTTAGAAACCGATCAACTGCCACTGATGCGAGGATTGGGTGGTCATCCTGTTACACCGTTAGGTAAAGCTAAAGTCGATATAACTGTCCAAGGAATTAAAGAGGTTGTAGAAATTCTCATAGTAGAAGACCAGGTCCTAAACCATCCCGTTTTATTAGGACACACTTTTACTGAGCTGCCTAATATGACTGTAACCAAGACACCTAATCAAATAATTTTCGAAAAATCTAAGACTAATAAATTGCTTTTATATATAAATGCGGATGTCTCTATATTACCGCAACAAATATGTGTAGTGCCAATAAATACAGGGTGTGATTTTACGGGACGAATTTATATAAATGGTTCGATTAGGGGAACAGTAGGTAGGGAGTATTATCTTTTTCCTGGTGAATACGATCTAAAAGCGGGTCGCGGTAATGTACTTATATTAAACATGAACCATTTACCAATAAATTTCGATAAAGGTAGCCTCTTAACGCGTAGTCTTTCGTTGCAAAACACTAACTTCGTGTTCAATGTTTCTGTAGATCATGCTCTGGAAGAAGGAACTTTGCAATTAGGCCCTAGCGTTACAAGAGAGCAACGGTTGTTATTACAAGAATTGCTAGTAAAATATAAAGATTGTTTTTCAAGCAGCCTAAAGGATTTAGGGTTGACTAATGCTTGTGAAATGGTCATAGAATTGGAAAACAATGAGCCAGTTGTGTATAGGCCTTATCGAATGTCAATAACAGAGAGAGAATTAGTTCGCAAAATGGTTGACGAAATGCTAGATGCTGGAATAGTTAAGGAGTCCTGTTCGCCGTATGCCAGCCCTATTGTACTAGTGAAAAAGAAGACCGGGGAAAAAAGATTATGTGTTGATTATCGTGCTCTTAATAGCCGCACTAAAAAAGAACACTATCCACTTCCACGAGTGGAAGACCAGCTTGATCAGTTGGCCGGTAGCAAACTATTTATTTCACTAGATTTGGCATCTGGATACTACCAAATTCCTATTTCAGAGTGTTCTCAGGAAAAAACAGCGTTTATTACACCGGATGGACAATATCAGTATACGCGCATGCCATTCGGTCTAGTAAACGCGCCATCTGTATTCCAGAGAACAATAAATAAGATATTATCCACTGCCAAAATACAGTTTGCATTGATATATATGGATGATATATTGATCCCAGCTCGTTCATTTCAGGAGGGTTTATCGAGACTTGAACAAGTCTTGGAACTCTTGAGACAGGGAGGACTGACCTTGAAACTATCGAAGTGTAACTTTTTCTTTGAAAAAATTGATTTTTTGGGGTTTGAAATTAGTGCGGATGGTATAAAACCAGGCGCTCGAAAAACCGAGGCAGTAGCAAGGTTTCCAACGCCAAAGAATCAACACGAATTGAGACAATTTATTGGCCTAGCAAGCTTTTTCAGGAGGTTTGTGCGTGAATTTTCTATAAAGGCTAAACCATTGACTGATCTTTTGAAAAAAAACTGTGAATGGAATTGGGCAAAAGTACACGATGACGCGTTCCACTCTCTGAGAGAATCGCTTGTTTCAAGGCCGCTCCTCGCTCTCTATGATCCTAATCGCGAAACCGAAGTCCACACTGATGCCAGTAAACATGGAGTTGCAGGTATATTATTTCAGAAATGTGATCAGGGACTATTAAGACCAGTGTCCTATTTTAGTCGAAAAACGACTCCGAATGAACAAAAGTTTCATTCGTATGAATTAGAGACGCTCGCTGTGGTTGCATCACTCCACAGATTTCGTGTTTATCTCCTAGGGATTCCTTTTAAGATATATACGGACTGTAATGCCCTTCGGACAACCTTGACTAAAAGGGACTTGATTCCACGTATAGCACGCTGGTGGGTACAGCTCCAGGAGTTCGACTGTGAAATACGGTACCGAGCGGGTAACCGCATGTCTCATGTCGACGCTCTTAGTAGGCAACCAATCAGTAATGCAGAGACTGACGATCATGTTTTAGACGTTCTGACGACTAACATTGAAGACTGGATAGCGACCGTTCAATCGAGTGACGAAGAAATATCACGTATTAAAGAAATATTGAATGACTCTAAATCTGAGAATGTGGCAGATATAATTAAAAACTATAAACTTAAAAACGGGAAAGTATATAGGATTCAAGAGGGTGATAATGACGGAATCCGTTGGGTCGTACCTAGGGGTGTAAGGTGGCAGGTAGTAAAAATGAACCACGACGACATTGGGCATTTTGGGTTCGATAAAACTTTAAACCGTATCCAACAAACATTCTGGTTTCCTAAAATGAGACGTTTTGTGAAAAAGTATGTCAGAGCCTGTCTCGAATGTGCCCATCATAAAGGTACAACAGGAAAGCAGCAGGGAGAGTTACACCCTATTCCAAGGGCAGACTTACCTTTTCACACCGTTCACGCGGACCATTTAGGCCCCTTTGTAAAAAGTCGTAAAGGTAACACCTATCTCTTAGTAATTGTTGACGCGTTTACGAAATTTATCAATATCACTCCGGTTAGGAATACTAAAACTTCAACTACGATAAAAGTATTTAAGGAACATATTAGTTATTTTGGGACCCCTACTAGGTTAATAACAGATCAGGGAACTTCTTTCACGAGTCATCAATTTCGGTCGTTTATTAAAAGTTTTAGTATCAAGCATATCCTTAACGCCGTCGCAACTCCTCGGGCAAACGGCCAGGTAGAGCGCTTTAACAGGACTATTCTGGATGCGCTATCAACAAAATGTCATAGTAAAGACGACAAAACCTGGGACGAATATGTTGCTGATGTACAGATCGGTCTTAATACTACTATACATAAAGTTACGGGTAAAAGCCCTTCACAACTCTTATTTGGATTTCAGATTAAAAGTAGTTCCGAAAATTTGTTAAGTGAAATTATAAATGAAACAACCGATAAAATACCTACGGAAAACCTAAGTGAAATCAGACGTGAAGCTCTTAACCGTATTAATGACCAACAATTAAAAGATAAAATTAATTACGATTCTAAACGATCAATTGGCCAAACGTACTCAGTCGGTGATCTTGTAAGTGTCAGAAGAGAAATCCCTAATGACGGAAAATCAAAAAAATTAGTATTGAAGTTTCAAGGTCCATATAAAATAACTAAAGTACTACCTAACGATCGATATGTTATCGAAGATACTCCTATTACACGGAAAAAAGGCTCCCGACGTTATGAAAATATTGTTGCAATTGACAAAATAAAGCCGTGGCTCAGTTTTGACAGAAATCTTATAAGCAGTTCTGAATCAGATACTGGCGAACAACAATGAATCGGTAAATAGATTCAGTACCCAACATAAAAACTGTTAAACGAAGTTAAATTATTGTATATGTATATAGTTACGATTAGAAGCAACATGTTTTTTTTCTGTTTTTTTTTATGAATTAATCAAAAAAATAATGAGTTTTGTTATGTCATCAATTAGATCATAATTGACCTGAAAGATTATTTAATTTATAGGTATAGTTATACAAAAAAAAATAGAAAACGAGATATAGTTTATTTATTTTACGCAATTCAAGTTAATTGTATTTACTTGTGTCATACTCTTATCAATATTATGTAGATAATGTCTGTAAAACGATAATCAATAAATCAAAATATATATATATATATAACTTAGAATAAATTTATCGCATTACATTTATTTATGTTTATTAAGGTATTAATTTAATTTGTTCTTTACAAAGATATTCATATCATGTATGTAAGAGCTCTGGGACTAGCTCTTGCAGGATGGCCGAGCTGTAAGCAGTAAGTAAATTTAGAACCAAATAATAATAAAAAAGTTGTTCAATTGACTAAAAACGATTCTTCGAGTGA
>DWBH01001015.1:0-10455 GCA_018230765.1 Ernsta delagoae
TACTAATTCCCCTTCTTGCCCATATGTCACTTTGAGGGAACCAATCTAGCTTACGTGCTGACTGGTCTAATCTAAATTAACAGAACTATGTCAACAGCAATTTGTACATTAATTTGTTTAGTCGCCAAAGAGAAAACATATAAGTAAAAATTACTAACTACAGACTAATAAAAACTGACATTGCACCAATTGACATTGAAAATTGGACAGTTAGAAGTTATTACAAACACAAGATACTCCAAAAAATAAACTCTTAATATACTAAGCACGCGGTAATCGGGCAAAAAGTCGGAACACGTCATTGTTTCTGTAATTTTCAATCAGATTCTATATATCTTCATATATTAGTATTAGGTACCGTGATTAGAGTGCGTACCGTAGATTGAATATGGTGTAATGAGTGATAAGTGATAGGTGGTAAGCTAAGTACCGTCGAGGTCCGGTGCGGGTGGTTGGGGCGCGGCGGCGGGGTGCGGCGCGGGGGGCGCGGCGGCGGGGTGCGGCGCGGAGGCGGAGGGCGCGTCGGCGGCGGGCGCGGCGCGCGGCTTGAGGAAGTCGTTGAGCGAGGGCTGGATGGCCAGCTCGTACTCGGTGAAGTTGAAGAGCGGCGGCAGCGGGCGGCCGTTGGGCAGGCGCGCGGCGGGCTCGCGCAGCTCGTCGAAGAAGCTGTGCGCGCACGCCTGCAGCGGCGACAGGCGCGCGCCCGGCGTGTACTCCAGCAGCCGCGACACCAGCGAGATCGCGTCCGGCGGCGTGCACGCGCGGAACACCTGCCGTCACAAACAAACATTATATAAACACTGCACTAAACATAATAATATTATGCTCTAACTATCACCAGCAAAATATCAACATTTTGTATGGAAATAGATGCATTTCACCATATTAAACATACCTAGTATTTGCTTTTGCTTGTTGGCCCATTCACAAGGAAACATCAGTAAGTCGATGTGATATTTTTCATACAAAATAGAGAAATTTTTGTAGAGGCCAGACAGTAAAGTAACGTTGACTAATTTACCGCAGGCGAATCCCATTCAGTACTATATTTAATTCTCAGCAAAAATAGGTCAAAAATTAATAATAAAATAAATTAAAACCAAGTCCAGAGTAAAGTAATATATGTCTTTAAAGAATTTGTGATATTCACAATGTTTTAATAGAATATTTTTACAAACTTTTAATATATTTATAATTTAAGTAAATGTAAAAAAACTACAATTATGTAAGCAATTGAAGTGAAGTAACTTGAGTACTGAATTTAAAAACGATGAATATGAGGCATATTTACATTGTTATTTGTTAGAACAACATAATGACTGTCATGATTTAAACTGAAGAAATTTCCAGCTATGAACAAAGTAGGTCTTATCTCGTAACATGAGGTAATGCTGCGAATGCACTATTTAATTAAAGACACGGTTACGGTAACAAGTCGTGTCGTGTCGTGTCGTTACATTGAACATTGACAATCAAAGAACAAAACACTCACGAGTAACAATGTCAATGCACACTGAATACCAACACACGTTTTGCGGTAAGGGACGGCGCAAATTATTAGTCTTGATCTATGTATATTCAAAATTCAACTCATGCCGAAGGCAGTTACGACGATACCGATCGACACAATTATTATTCGTATTTTGACATGTTGAAAATGTACGCTAAATATACTCATTGCTTCAATTAAAATATTAAGAAATGACTACAAAATCATCAAAAAAATAATTGACGTAACATTTATCTAAGTAGTAATGTGTGATAAGTTTTATACAATGTAAAATTACTGTTTACTGGAATTCAAAGTATTAACAATGATGGTCATTTTAATGTTAATGTAGAGTACCTACATAGTATTTATAGGTGCTGTATAAAACAACAGATTCCTTTTTGGTAATTAACTGTTATCATAACAGATTTATCATTTATGGATTGGTGTAAAATGGACAGAAATGTTATATTCAAAACACGAATAAATTGTTACTAAATGCCTTCATAATAACTGTACCAATTAATTAGTCCAATTCAAAACAACACAAAGCAAAAAGTCAATGACGTAACTGAACAAGGACGAGTTAATTTTCGACAAGGATTATTTTGTCAAAAATCTTAAAAGCGAGCATTTAAAAGATAAATATTAAATTGTTTGAAACAGTAGCATGAGAGTATGAAGGCATTTATGAAGTGTTGAGCGGCATCGGGCGTGGCTTACTCTGATGCGCTGGTGGTCAGTGGCAGACTTGGGCATCGTCATTCGCTCCAACATATACTGCAATGACGTGGGCGATGTAACCATACAATAATGACACAATTACACCCCATTACCCAATAACACGATTTTTCTTATTGATATGCAATGATCCGAAACCATTCATTCATCTATTAAAGTCAACATTTTTGGAACTTAAAATATAAATTATAATATTATGATTGATGTAATGAAGCGTACTTAAACAACATTTTTTAGTATCGTAATCATAATTACGAAAGTGTATAGTGTATAGTATGTTCACTTACCTTAGCCCAAGGATGGCTCTTGATTTGGGGAAATTTGAATTCTGTGTAATTGGGATTCATCTCGCGAATTTGTTCTCGTGTTGGTGTTCCCAATACCTGCAATAATAAGGTACAAATTTCTATGTATTCTATCTTTGCACGTTATGGTATTATGATACCTATGCTGCATTTTTATAACATAATATTTGTTAACTTCATTCTTCCGTTCCAATAGCAGTAAAGTACACCATTAGTAATTTTTGCCACTTTAAGCCAATGTTTGAGATATGTAGGTTTAGATATAGCCGATATAGAATATTATGTAGGTTTGATCTAGTAAATTCGAAAATCGTTCCAATAAATAATGTATAGAATAGGTCGAGAGGAGACCAGGATTAATTTCAATGAAAAGTGTAATATCAAATGCAAGGTTTTTGTAAGAGGTCCACAGGCGAAGGCCAAATATTATGGGCCAGTAACAAAATCTGAGCAAACAAAGCAGTTGGGGAATACGTCAACATTGTTATAGCCCTGACATTGACGACACACTGCCTCGCTTGCTCGACCTCGATTACACGCCATGCGAAACCATTCATGTGCAACCGACATAGGTAATACCGAATACATTATGTCGAACTAATGTGTAATACCTTTTTGTATTTGTATGAGTATCTAGTGAGATGAATTATATATCTGTTAAAATTATATTCATTTCAATAAAACAATGGAATTCTTGGCGGAAGGTACATATTCCATTCTCAGCGACACACAAAATTAAATACTAGTTTTTTTTGCTAGCCTACAGTTTGCAGTGGTATCGTAAATTTTATGAAAATATCTCCTTTATTAAAAACGAGTTTCATTACACACATATTATTCGCCACAAGTTACGAGCCGTGAATTAAATAAGAGTAAACCTTGTCAACATCGAATTACCTTGATGATTTCAACCAGCTGATCGACGCCCGAATCGCCTGGGAATATCGGCTGTCCCAACAATAGCTCCGCCACCACGCAACCTGCGCTCCACACATCTGCAAAACGTACATACACATTGACCTTGCTTGACTCATTCCGACATGAAGTTACATAGCTAGCAAAAACTTATTCATTGTAATAATATTATGATAATCAAGCGTTATGTTCACGAGTAATTTCTTGGTAGAGAAAAATAACTTACCAATCTTTGTGGTGTAATCAATCGCACCGAAGATTAGTTCAGGGGCGCGGTAGTATCGCGAGCAGATGTAGGACACGTTAGGTTCGCCACGTACGAGATGCTTTGCTGAGCCGAAGTCACATAGCTTCAACACGCCCGTCTTCGGGTCTAACAGCAGATTCTGAGGCTTTATGTCCCGGTGACAGATTCCCAAGGAGTGGATATAGGCGAGGCTCCGGAATAACTGATACATATACAGCTGCGAAAGACAATTTTCACTGATATCAGTATTATATTACTTTAGTAAGTAAATCGTTAAAAAACGGTTCACCCTTAGTCATGTCCTTATTCAATATTGTACATTGATAAGAATTTGATAAGTCATCAAGCTGAAAAACATACTAGAAGACAACTTCAATATTAATTAAAAAGAGCAGTAATTTTGGATCCCCCTAGGGTCTTCCTCACAGTTTTAAAACTATTTTTCTTTCGTGTCTTTCGTTTGTTTTGGTATGCAACAGCAATACTTTATAACTTAAAAAGTTTTAATGAAAATTCATACTCTCAAGAGGCGAAATATTGTTTTGTACTGACCTTTATAAAACTAATGGGTATGGTTTGTTCATCTTTGGAGTAATGACGTGCAACTTTATACACCGTCTCTGGTATGTACTCCAGCACCAAATTCAGGTACACTTCGTCTTTCTGTAAATTTGAAAAATACAGGAAATAAGCTCCATGCTTTAATCCTCTTTGCCATTCCAATATAACAATTTAAAGCTCGCATTTAATAAATCAAAAGAGAGCAGTTTATAATAACTTTAATTTTTATTAATATATTATAATTATTGATTCATAATATATTTATCTAACAGGGACCTATTTCACCATCTCCAAGAAAAATTCCGTATAATCTATTCGTCCGTTAAAGTGATAAAGTGTGAATTTAACCAACGACTACGACACTTAGGTTTTACTTGAAGACTGTGAAATCGGTTTAAGAAGAAAAAAGGGCATAAAAGCAATTATATTACGATGCCTACCAGCGACAAAGGTTAGTGTACACAGGCTCACACAAACGAATGTATCCGATTGGCACGCACCCAAAGCCTTTTTGGCTCCTGTACTTTAAGTGCTGCTATGGTAAACCTTGAACTAGAAATACGTATGTGACTAATATACCTAATATATATGAAAATATATACAGGAAACATCTTTAGAAATATATATAAATACATAGTCGTAGTATATAATAAGTGCAAGTTGTTATCAAGATCTGTACGACTATATCGAAGTAAAAAATTTTACCTCTGTAAATAGTCATAAGAGATATTGTAATTGCACTATATACAATATTATAACACGAAGAAAACTAGTAGTTTTCAGTGCCTCCGTGTTACAAGTACTTAACACAATAAAAGAAACGTGCACAACCCACGCTTCCGTATTTCAGGGGGCACGTCAAACCGTCGTGCGTCGGTCCCGGCTGTTATTAAAAGATAGCAGCCGTAAAACGTAGTCGGAAGTCATTACACCATATCTCCACCGACTGGCAATGAAGCAGTGTGATGGAGTATGATCCAGGCTTCCCTAGTAGCGGGCAGAGAGCCGAGCCAGTGTTGGGGCATAAAAAGGTTTGCGGCCAACACAATATAAATGTAAAGCAAAAAACTAACAAGACAATAAGATTTATCTTACTATTTAATTTGATGCTTTACGAAGGCAGTTACAGTTAGGCGTTCATAAATTTTTTAGTGAGGTGATTTAAGTTGCACTATGTCAGCCGTTAAAGTAACCTTTCCTTGGCCGTTGGTTAAAAAATACCTTATTTATATACATATTTACATACTTCTTTACATTTTATTTCCCTGCTATATGTTGCAAATATTGAAGATATAAAATATTATTATTTTTAAAAAATGAAAATCTTACTATTGTCATAGCAATATAATAGATATCTGTACACTTTAACTTTCTTGATGTAATAGATGAATCATGAGATATGTTATGCCTTAACGAATCTAATAACCAGTACTTATACGGATATTTAAATTTTACACAATACAATAGAATTTAATACCTATTGGTTTTGCACGTGTAAATATACTTGTAGGTATATATTTGTGTAAAGGTTAAAATTGCTTAAGAGCTAATTTGAAATTCAGATGAACTAAATAAATAAAATCAAATCTACCCATATTGAACTTTGAACAAAAACAGCCTTTGAACATTTTGAAAACAAGTAACTTATCTTTAAAGAAGGTAGTATTCACGTTTTCTTCCTACCTGTATCTGTATCTGAAAAGTTTTAGCCGACATTGACTTTTCAGTAAATTTTAATAGATGAGATTGTAGTTGTAGGTGGAAGATAAATCGAAAATATTAATTTACATCACGTTTAAATTAAGTAAGATTTTTCCAATCTTGCAGTTAATTTTTATTAACAACTTTTTTGTATTGGGTGGGTTTCTAATATTTGTACGCAATAAAGTGTTATCGATCTTTTTGAATGTAAACAAATGACAATTAAAAATAGGCCGATAAAACTGAGGGTCCTACATCTATCTACTGTTACATGTAAATTGTAAGGTTGAACTGTAAAATTTTGACGGTGCACCTAAAATCATTTTAAAATACGCGCCTACCGATTAGTTATAAATTACAATATTATACCTAATAGATACCTATATCAGAAATTCTGAAATGTTAAAACTGTTGAAAGCAGTTAGTCAGACCCAAAAGTCACACAGAAAAGAAACAAACAAGCAACACTTGCGGTTATAACAAAGTTATACAAATGATTTGACACACCAAGTGCTCTTTCGTAAAGATGGCAGTGATAATGATTGAAAACCAGAGCTGAAACCTATTTCAATAGTAAAAGCTCATAACCAATGATATGATTTATTATTTATTTATGAATTATCTAACATCCGTATCTTGAGTCAAAGAATCCACACGTTTGCTTATAATATAAGGCAGTCTAGGTCACCGACCGATAGCTATTAACATGTTCATGACTGTGTGTGATAGATTTGCTTGTATATAACTAAATTTGTATAAATCACATTACTTCCAAGATATAAATCGGTAACCATTGCCGTAACTTCATAATATATGATCGTATTTGTGCGTTAGCACATTAGCGTAAGAATTTTATTGGTACTTTAGACATACTGTGACATCTAGAGACTGCAGGGTGTTTAGTAGTGAGCTAACCTCCATGGGCACTGCCACCTTTCCTCAGATAAACATAAACATAAACCCTTATTAAAACAGCTATCATTATTTTGACGATAAAACATAAATGCTAAGTAAATATTATTATAATGCTAAACCAAGTAAAGAGGTATTAGTTTTTAATAAAAATATTAATTCTATCAGTACCTTTTCTCCGCTGGAGTAAAAGAAGTATTTCAATTTGACAATATTACAATGCTCCAGTCGCCGCATAATTTGAAGTTCTCGGTTCTGTAACATGAATAACGGAAAAAATTAAGTTATTTACTTGCTATTAAAGTTTATTATAATATACATTATTATACATACTAACTATATTCTATTACACTGAAGCTAAAACAAGTTGTTCTTCCTAAAGTGATTTAGCAAAAAGTACTGAAACAACGTAATAAGTAAAGTTCAAGCTTATATACCCGGTAATAATTTTGTACTCACTTTGACGATGAGGAAACACTGGGAGTCCGTTTCCGGGTATTTCGTAAGAAAAGGAAACTTTGGAATAAAGTTTCTGTTCTCTTTATTAGAAGATTAAATTCATACCCTTCAAAATAATACCCTAAATATTAAACTAAAATTCGCTATATTTTAGTACTTGGAAAGAATTTTGTTATTTATAGGAAAAAAATGTATGGATTACATTTTTTGTACCTACGGGCAATCAAAAGGGAGCAGCATCAGATCATAACGTAGTAACAACGCAATAACCAGCCGCACCGAAAAATAAACTGTCAGCATGAAGCTGCAAGGCTTATTCTTGTGATCCCCTTTTTAAAACTACTTTGTTTACATTAGTAGTGTATACGTAGTGTTTATGCAGCAAGAGGATGGAGTGTTGGTATAGAGTGTTGACAAAATTATCGATGTTAAGACGTAATCAAAAGTACCTACTTATCAGTAATCTTTACCTTAAACCTTTTGTCCTGGAGCACCTTTTTGATCGCAATGAGCTCGCCGGTGTCGCATAGTTTGGCCTGGTAGACGACGCCGAAGCTGCCGTTGCCTATGAGCTTCATATCCGCATAGCTCACCTCCTGCGGCCGATCGGGGCCCTGCCCCGGCGTCGCTACTACAGTCGTCACCTTCGAGCCGTCCTTGCCTGTAAACACCACATTTATGATCATTTTTTTCTCCGCTTCGCTAAAAATATACAATGATGTAGTGTATGTTTGATTTAACTAACAAAATTTTTGAGACTGGGTCAACGACATAATACTAGTCGGAATTTGGGCAATCTTATTGCATGCGTCCTATGTTACATAATTTCTTACATTCTATTTTGTATTATTGTACAATCACATTGTAAATTGTAATATTGATTTCATTTCCTGATAAATTTATGTGAAACATACTTATCGTAATAACAACTAGAAGAATTGCAACAATGGTTATAAAATCATGTTTTTGACATAAATAGACCTACGTATTTTATTACATTTTCGATAAAAATGATGATTATTTTAAATATTGATGTCGCTGCGTCGCGCGTCTCTCGCAAGTGTCTCCGATGAAAATAGAAAATTATTCTTGCAGTTAAACAATTAGGTATAGTAACGTAACCCTTGACATTCACACTTTAGTTCGTAGTCTTAGTAAGATATAGAATACCATTGATACAAGCCTATTGTAAGGCAACAACGCAATCGCAAAAACTTGCATAAGTGTTACGTTCAAGAACTAAGTCATTCTAATAGACTATATGGTTTAACACCTATTATACTTTCGTGCCTTGCCTTAAAATTAGTTCATATCTTAAATTTGGTAGTTAATAAAGCTCAAAACCCTAATTCTTTTTTTGCATTTTAGTTTTTCATTTGTTTATCGGTATGAATATTTGTCAATAAAAATATAATTATGAATAAACGACCATTTACAAAATTAGAGCACAATATAATTTAAAGCATATTTAAGCACTTAGTTTATATTTGTAATTTTATTTCCATTTTCATGAACTTCTTGAATGAGTTCTGGTTTAGTTCTGATACTTCTGTGTCTCTGTCATTTAGCTACTGAAAATGAAGTTACTAATTTTAAACCATGATTAGTTTTATGCCACGTTTTATATTAAGACGATCGAGGTTTATCAACCAATCTTCGTCTTCGAGTGAAATGTCAAAGCAAGTAACGTCAACGTGTCACCCCCATCCATTTGCCCTAAAATGGGGTTCTTTAGCGGCTAGTGAAGAGCGAGTGGCACGGCACACTTCTGCAGTATAAATAATAAAACAGCAAGTACAGTGTTTCGCGTTCGTACACTTTTGCCTAGGTATCTAACATAAAAATATGCTTAGCAAAGTGTTTAACCTAAAGATGTCGTTCTTTATCGTATGAAAATTGACGTAGAAAATAAAATTATTGTAAGCATCACGACTCTAACTTTTATATTATTTAAGAAAATATTAGTTATCTACATATGTATAGGATATATTTACATACAGATTTATAGTTGATCAAAAATTTTTGCTCATTATTCAAACAAAAACTTTATTCTAGCAAGAAACTTGAGGGTTGTCTTTGTAATTTGTAACATTGGAAAAAATGTGTATTCACCACGTATTCACGCTACTACGAAAGCACCGGCTATTTTGTTTCCTTATGGCACGCGTTAGTGCAGTTGACTTCTGCAATGAGCAAGGTAACAGTGACAAGAATAATCTCATTTAGATTCCTGTACTTATACAAAATACAGTCATACACAACCATAGAGGTAGAATTATGTACCTACCCTTTAACACAGCAAAATTATAAGAATTGGAACGAACTTACGATTCGTCTTTGTAAACATTTCAGAAGTAAATGTGTTTACATACAGTAACGATATAAATACA
Organism: Ernsta delagoae; assembly: GCA_018230765.1. NCBI lineage: Eukaryota > Metazoa > Arthropoda > Insecta > Lepidoptera > Hesperiidae > Ernsta > Ernsta delagoae. Next base: position 9,721 of record DWBH01001015.1, read on the forward strand.
CAGTAACAGTAGGTATGTATGGTACACTTGTCATATTACGTACTTATGCATACTAGAAAACTATACCTACACGCGACATGCGCTTGAAGGTGACGCCGTACAAAAAGTTTCACTTTGTAAAGAACACGTTATTTAAATAGGAATAATTAATAATATTATGTACCTACCCTACGTTATTAAAATTTCAATAAGTAGTCCTGCATGACATGGCAGATGATAAATTCTTTCAACTACTAATTATGCATGCTGATCTTGTAATATTGTCACCACGAGCCACATTGTGCTAATAACACGCAGCAGGTGCAGAACGGTAAGGGACTAAGGCCCGTGTTAATAAACGGAACCTAAGATTGAGCATCATTTGAGTGCGCGTTTTCCAGTTGTAGTCGCTCAATACACGTCAATCTTAAGTTGTGTTTATTAAATACGGGCCTAGTAGTAAGTCAATGCTATCCAAATAAGAAAGCATATTGTACAATGTTCAAATACAAAATAGAGCTACTCAAACATCTTATTATAGGGTGTGTAAGTGAAATAGGAAATAGATTTTTTCTCTTGTCTTATACACACTTCAATGATTTGAATACACTTTATAACCAACTTTTACGTATTTGATCTTTATTTATGTAAGTTATTGGCAAGTTAACGTGAAGACAGATACATTTGAATATTCAGAAAACGATACCAAACATACCTTCTGGTGATAAACAAGCTTGCTATATATATATTTATGGT
>DWBH01001016.1:0-10455 GCA_018230765.1 Ernsta delagoae
AAATTCAAACCAAAAATAAAAAAGCTGGTCTAGCTCTTTCATTGCAACAAAACCAGCAATTCCATAAAAAGAAGGCCTCTTTATGTTCATGTTTTTACTCTTTTGGTCATTACCTATAATATTAACTCTGACATCCGTGGATCAACTTCCAGATGCGAGCAGCAGTATCGCATCCACCGCCTTCTAGCGTACGACCCTCGGAACGAATGTCGCGGGATATTTGCGGACTGGTTCAAGTTCCCAGCATGCTGCGTGTGCAGGTGCTACGACGTGCCCCTGGAGTTCAGAGCACGGTCGCCCAGGATCCTCCATCCTCAATACGATGAGGAGGTCAAGAGAATTATCTATGAGGACGTAGCGAGAGATTGGTACGATTCAGCGTACGAAGATGATGAGGACCTGTACTGAGTTATATGCAGATGTGTGAAGAATAGGATTCAGTAGGTATGTGAAGCAGTTATGTTACACCGTAGTGCTCATAATGAATTTATAATTACACAATAAAATTTATATTACTTCTTTAGATTACAAATAATTTTAAAATACTTACCTACCTAGCTACCTAGCTACCTAACAAAAATTCATCTTACTTTCAACAATTACTTTCATTTTAATTTGTTTGTGCAAATAGGAAATAATAGCGCTCTACTTATTTCATAATATATTTTTCTAACCTATTATTTTTTTCTGATTTCAGCTCTGAGAGTCTAGGATTATAGCTTCAGACGGACAGTTCACTCCACAGCTGAATATTACTTTGATGGAAGATGTGCTATCGTGAAACCCACCACTTTAAAACTTACCTTCTTAATAAGTTCATGATTCATCACAGCCGCGTAGTCGCTTATTAGTTGCTTCTTATCTGAAGTTATCTGCCGTAGCGTAAGTAAGTAGACAAAAAAAAAAGGTTAATAACCGCACTTGTCAGGGTTGCTATGTTAAAAATTTTCAATGCAGTGTACTGTACACGTACAAAAATATGTGCTTATGTTATTAATGCTCTTTACCAGATATTTTTACGTTTTTCAACTAAATGTGTTCACGAAATGTACAATGAATTATTACAGTAGGCAAGCAGTAGGCGTTAGTTCCATAAACGACTGACTGAACATTGTGTAAGTAGATTATTAAATAAAATATGTGAAGAGTAAAATTTTGCTGTACATAAAATTAATTATCCTTAAATCATTTATATCCATAATTTATTACTGTTGTTAATTTATTAAAAAAATCTGCTATAGTTGTTATCTGTAGATAGTAAAGTAATTTTAACAAATCAATTATTTTTAAGGCTAGTGACGAAATGTATTTAATAAAACCTAATAACCTAGTAAAAATTTAATACCTAACTGTTTAATTTTAATTAATTAAACCTTTATTTTGTAGATGTTTATTTCTAAATTCATAAGATAATAAAGATCTTTATAGTTTTTTTTGTTTTATTTATATAATTATAATCGGTGCCAAATTGAGTAAGTAGCTATATCAAACAAAATATTATTATGTACTTAATAGGTATGGACAAAATTATAATCCTTCAATATGAGTTTCATTTAAAGTAAAGTAAAGTAATACAAAAGTAATGTTTTGAGGGTTTTATCTGTAAAATAATTAGCTTAAGTAACTAAGGGAAAAGGAAAAGGAAAAGGGTGAATTAAAAATTATAGTAAGTATTTGGTATAGTAGTGCTGGTAACATTTGTTAATGTCAAGTGCCAATCATAGACAAACATTTATTTGAAAATGTCAATGCGCAAATCGCGTGGTGCCAACAAGAAAAAAATGAAGGATTATTTTATTTAATAGCTTTGACATTAATGACAATCATACCGACCGTCAAAGTCGAACTAAAATAAAATCAAATGCACGTCAAAAAGTGGTAGCATATTTGTCATCGGGCGATTCGGGAGAAAAATATCAAGTTTGTTTGTAAAGTAACGTGAAATTAAAACGAGGATGGAATAAGTAGTTTCGAGGATGGCTCAGAACTTACAGAAAAAGCCATCGAAGGGCATATTGAAGACGTCCCGGAGCGTCGACAACCAAGATGGGACACCGTCTACGAGCAAGCGGGCGAAGGAGCAGCGGTTCGACGAGATGAACATTATAGAGACGTTCCACCCCGCGAACAAGGACTACGGGCACATGAAGGTCGATGAGCCAAAGACGCCGTTCTCGGAGGCGATCGACGGCGACCTGGAGCCGGCTGACGAGTTGGACGCCAACATCCTGGCAGCAAAGCTCGCGGCGAGTATGAACAAGCCGCCCAAGTGCACGGAGCCCTGCGACAGCGACGAGGACATGGACGAGCCCGAGGACGTGCGCCAACGGCGACTAGAGTTCGAGAAGAAACGGAAAATGCACTACAATGAGTTCCAGGTTTGTCAACTGTCAAATACAATACACCTGTCTTATTACCTATTTTTATCCTCGTAATCTGATACAAATCTATTGGAACAGTTAAAAATTCGAGCAATAATCATGCTTATCTCACATCTCATTAGATAATCATTGAATGTAATGTACTTAATAGGTTTCTCTAATCTGGGTTTAAAGTGCGGCTGAGTTATTGCTGTGCTTGCTATCAGTAGTTTATGTGATTACATGTAATGTCATTGTAACTTGGACTGTGTAAATAAAGATTAAATAAATAATGCCGCACACTTACAACCCAATGCGAGGATTCCTTTTGTTGGCATTTATGATACACAAATGTTAGACCGAGATCAGAAAAAAATCTATTCATCATCTTCTGGCTCACTGGAAATCAAATCCAGGAACTTTTGAATAATGTCTTTGTAACCATTACACCTTAGGAGTCACATTTTAGTTTCATACATACTTTTATACTTTTAAAAGTATTAAATAAGTTTTTTTTTAAAAAGTTGACCTCATAATTATCTGAAGAGGAACACCACAGTCTTTATCAGGTTAAATTTAAAAAAATGTCTTCATAAAATTGTCAGTATTTATTTAAAGAAGTGATTATAACTAACTGCAACTCATGTCTTCAGGCCTTGCAGTTGGCACGGCAGCTGATGGCACAAGAGGAAGAAGACGAGGATGACGATGAAGGAAACCAGAAAGAGGCCACCTGACTGCTCCCCCCCACCCCCTGTTCATAGCACACGCTGGCTGGTAATCTACTACTGCATTTTTATTCTGTCCCATTGACATTTTGGGAACTTAACTTTTCCGGAGTTGGACATATTAAAAACCACCTGACTTTTTGGAAAGTTACGGGGTCTGAAAGGTTTTTGCTCTGTGTGTGTCAGCTGAATTGCAATGAACAATGTGGAATTTTATTTTTTACTATGTTATTAAAAAAAACCTGGTATAATTTTTTTTTTATTAAAATAGAGGTCTACTACTATTGTTACTGACCTTATGTACAAGAAAATCCTGGCCATAATTTTACCAAGCTAACATAACACTTTATTCTTTACAGGGATTTCAAACGTTCATGCTTCAGCTATGTCGGACAATACAAGGCGGAATTAAGTTGTTATTATGCCATAGGCATGCAGTGTTCCTGAATGATTGTTTGACTGTTATGAAATCGTAGTGTGTGTTTTATCATTTATCTGTACTATGCAATCTTAATCAAGGCTGAATCATTTCACACTTATGGGAATTATTTATTGATTGCTCAAGAGTGCAATGATTTGGTATTGTTAATACAGTTTATGCGGCAATTTATATATATTTTTAGTTTCTTTGACTACCTATCTAACTTTAATTTGATTGTTAGTACACAGATCTCCTATGCACTGTTTGTGTTTAACATTCATTACATAAGTCATCATTGTTAATGCATCTGATGTATTTATTTGACAGCAATAATGACTGTTATTTGTAGATTAAATATCTATTTACTGAGGTTTGTGGGAATGGGCGCTAACTTTTTATTTGAAAGAAGCAAACAAGCAAATTAGCCTGTCTTGGAGTGGCTACTAGTATGGAAATAATAATTATTTTTAAATAATATAAACGCAACTTATTGTCATGTTTTGTGATAAGGACTTAAATTTCTAACATCATTATGATACTATTGAGGACTTAGTATTATAATTAAACACATTTATTTACTGATTTTGATAGAAATTATGTTTCTAAAATAAACGAGTTGCAGCCTGCAATAAATCAGAATTTATAATTCAGTATATTCAGTGCCCAACATAAACATTATGCATGTAAAAATCATCAATATCCAACCAAAAGGGTTCATTTCATTTTAGATAGTCAATAAAATTGATACGCCCCAAAACATAGCACTCTATGCACAAGAATTTAGGGCATGTATTTATAAATGGAACTTCGGATCGAAAATTATCTTGAGTGTGTGCTTCTTATAGTTTTCGCACTTAAGATAACTCAATTTTAAGTTGTGTCTTTTAATACGAGCTTAGGACGTAGTCGCTTTACACAAATAAATTGTTAAATGTTTGTGCCATTTTTTTAATAAATATGTGTATAATATATTTTTTGAAATATACAATTTTACATGCATTTTGTTTATGATTTGATTAGTATTCATGTGTATGTGTTTAGTACTAACGTTTATATTGGACGCTTTGTTTGAAAACTCTTTGTGTATTGACTTAGATGTTAATATCACGAATTCGTGTTCATTAGGATTATGATTCTACTAAATGTTGTGATGCTTTTTAGCACAACACGCTTAGACATTTGCCTCAGCATTTTGTCACGGCATTATCTGAGGGCACGGCAGTGCCCTCGCCGAGTCTTTTCTCTTTTATTACCTATATATTTGCATCCATTAAAAACATAAATAGGAATACAAATTTCTTATAGGATGTTTTTAGTATTTTAAATTTGAATCAGAAAATCACAATTTTTGTGAACTTCAGTTTCTTAAATAAATTTTATACATCACCTAAACATGTAAAAACAGTTTGTTTAATAAATCGCAAGTCTGTCAAAAGTTATATACCACAAATCAATTACAACATTGTCTGAAAAAGATTCTATTATATAAGTAAACACAAAAATGCTGTGGTAAATGTTTAGCTTGGTTGTATTTTAGTCTTACTGTTGGTAGCAGAATGGAGTTTCGTATTGAACATGCAACTCACGTGGTATTCCATTGTTATCTTTGTCTAATTATATTGCTTTGAATACAGACTGGTATAATGGGGGCGATTATAAATAGCAAATTAGTGTTATGAATATAAGGGGACTATACAAAGTGCCATGTTTTTCTAAAAATGGATTAATGATTTGTCTTAAATGTTTCTTTTTTACACAATATCTTAAATGAGTTTGAATAGGTTGGATGGATCATAAACAAATGAGATAAAAACATTTGCTACTAAACAATGGAATATTATCACGTGGTGCATAATGAATGTAGGAAAAATACTTAGGTGATACAGAAATGAAAATATTTATTGAAAGTAATAATACATTTAGATATACAAGTTTTGTAGTAACTAACGACGCCGCATAGCGATCTATATTTAGTATAGTTGTAAAAAAGAATTAAAAATACGAATCCAGCGCTTTACATTACTAGATGGTAGTTTATTAAAGTTTTTAAAACAGATGAAGGGTTGCTAGATAATATCGCACCCTTAGAATTATAGTGACACAATCCAAAATTTTGAAAAATTGGGTTTTATTCATAAATAAGCTTAATATAACTTCGGTGTAGTGCGAAAGATACCGAAATATACTGTTTTTCCTTTTCTGTGCTACTGAAGACTGTATTTTGTTGAATAATAGTCGAAGGAAGTTATATTAAGCTTATTTATGTATAGAACCCAATTTCCCAAAATTTTGGATTGTGGCACTATAATTCTAAGGGTGCGATATCTAGTAGATGTATATTTGGTTTTAATATCCCAGAGATAAATAGTATACCGGTCATGCAAATGAATGCTAACTAAATCCTGCAAACTTTGTACCGCCTTAGAGTATTTGGCCACATACCGACAGCAGCGCCATCTGTCGTGTGAATCTAAATCATCCTTAAATCTACTTGAACATGCCCACAAAATTTCATCAAAATTGGTCCAACCATTTAGGATGAGTGTATTTTATAATGATATCTATGTAACAAATTAAATAACTAGTCTAACTCAATGCAATATTTTGCTATCAGAATTTTTTATTGGAAATATTTACTCTAGATTATTTTATTTTAAACATAATTATGTATCGAGATCTCTAGCAGCCCTATAATATAGTAGTCTTATTTAAATATTAGAAGCAGAGAAAAAAATTATTAGGTACTCCATGCGTCGTAATATGTGATGCATTTAGCAAAGGAAGTCGCTTAGATATTGTAGTATACTTACATGTTTTTGATTGAAAATGTACATATTTTCTTTGATTAAAATGCCTTTCATTTTGGCTTCCACTATGTAAAAATATAATACAATTTTTATATTGTGGTAGAAATAAGTGGTTATAAAAGTTAAAGATGTAAAATTTATACACAGAATAAAGTTGAATCAATAATATTAATATCTGATTAATCCCTAAAAATATTTAAGAAGTCATTTAAGTAATTGAAATACGTTTTTGCATATGAAAATAAAGCACTTGATTTATTTCTTTTGTTAGAAAAATCTGTATAAAGTACTAAAATTATTAACTGAACCAACACTTAAAGCTCGTAGGCAAGTTTGTAAGTAATTATTTCTACATCACTTATTATACTGGTCAGAACCAAATTGTGCAAGGTCAGTTACGGGCCAAGTAAGTAGGTACCTATAGTAAAGAAGAAGCCTTGAATCTAAACGAACAAGTTCTTCGTCGGTAGGAGTAGGTACCAACTACAAATGTGTAATATTACATTCTTAACAAAGTCGTTTGATTAGGAGGCTGTAATGCTTATTAATGCTTAATCTTTTGTATCTATTTCTCAAAAAACTAATTTTAATGACAAAACTCACCTGCTTTTTAGGCCTTTGCACGCAAACAGAAATAATGACTACACAGAAACAAGACAAAACAAACAACACAAGAACAAAGCAGAAACTATACAATAAACAGTAATAAACACACAATATTGATTTGATTAGATTACCCACATTTTGTGCGGGTAGATGTATGATAGATGATCATAAGTAGGTATTTATTCTTTGTTCATTCGTTAGATTGCCACTGTTAGTTCATTGCTTTGTTTGTTTTTTTGCTGGTAACAAGAAAAAAGTGCGCGTATAAAAAAAAGTGCGGTCATAATACGTATTTATTTTATAGAAAAAACTGCAGTTCTCATAAAAATTACTGAAAATATAAACCTATTGTAAATAAAGATAAATCGATATTATGCGTTTTATTTATTCTGATGAGTAGGTACCTAATTTATAATGTAATTTTGAGAAATATACATTTAATAATTTCAACCTTTCAATTTCAACAAATACCTTTATATAAATCAAGAAACGGGATGTGGATGGAAATCTGCACTTGTGCCGTGGAAGACTGCGAAGGGCGTGACCTACGAAAAGCGTTTAAATTTTACATCGCGCCCTTTACGAAAATGCTGTCGCTGTTTGATGCTTGCTCAGTCATTACGTCACAGCATTAGTAAATAGAAGAGCACTACACCCAATTTCCAATATAATATAATAAAGTACTCTGTGCTGCAATAATAAAGAGTAACTAGCAAAAAGTATTATAACTAAGTGGTTTAGTTACTACGTTTTGAAACTAGTACCAAACCAGGGAACTTCGTAAAGTAAATGTGAATATTCTTAAGTAATACTAAACTAGACCGTATGCGACAGCCTTTACTGTGACGTATAGGCTATACGGTATAGCGTCACATTCGAGTCGGCTGCGCTTGGCATTAAAGCAAAGTGGTAGTTTTAAATATCCAGTAGTATACTCAAAGGTTTTCTTAATTATTTTTATTTCAGAAAATAAATATACATGAAGTTTAATGGCAGTATAAATGTTATTATCTTGGCTTACAACAAAACATAAAAAAGTAGATGTGTTTCATTTTACGCAATCTATGAGTACTGTCAAATTTGTCAAGTTAACGTCAAGATAAACTAAACATAAATTCGATATTGGCAATATCACGTAAAGAAAATCACAAACTAAGGTAATCTTTCATAATAATTTCATCTTAGTTTAATGTTATTCTTGTCATCAAAAATATTTTCATTTATTATGCATAGAAAAACATTATTTGCATAAACAATGTATTCAGCTTTTGTATATAGAAACGAAACGTAGTGACTTTTTTTAAATGGCGCTTTGTGTATTCTTCCTGCAATTTGTTTGAAAAAAAACGTCGTCTTGACGACAGACTTAGTGGATTTTTAATGAATTGCTCACATAACTTTACTATGAATTGGCTAAATAATGGATGAAGCCTGTAAAATTCAAGCTCAAACGTCAGAAATCAAAGTGAGTATACTTTCTATTAAACCTATTGCTCTAGATTTCGATATTGATAGTCGCTAAAGATATTTATAAACGGTGCACCGTGAGATTCGGCTCACCAACGAATATCTGGGTATAGTTTTTCATATAAGGTGCCAGTTCAATACCTAAAACAATCCTCAGGGTTCGATCAAAAGGTTTTCTTTAACTTGTTTTCCGTATAAGTACGAACCATAGTAACGAATTTCTATTCAGTTTTATTTATAATCTTGTATATTTTTAGAATGTCCTTCCGGACGTGGTACATTCTCAACAGATTCCCGTTTTGGGGGACGTCGTAAACGATGAAACGGAATCGAATCTCGACACGGGACAACACGCTCGAGAAGGCCCGGAAGCGAGCGCCAATACCCACGATGTGGAAGACGTTAGTGAAGTTGAATCTATATCTGAGCACATCCCCTCAAAAATGGAGTATTCTGCCACCGAGTCTGAAAATGTCGGGCACACGCAGTCCCTAGATCTCAAAGCAATAAGTGAGGGAGAAAAATCTCATACCATTGAAGCCACAAAACCAACATCAGATTGTCATGACAGTGAGAACAAGCTAAGTACATCATGGAACCTTGATGTGAATCCAGTATCAGAGTTACATCTCAGTGAAGAAAGTCCAGTAAACTTAGCAGTTTCATCTGACTCACCCAGAGATATGCTGCAGGAAAATAAATCAGTACCCGATCATTCCTACGACGCTGAATCTTTGAGGGAGTCTCAAAAAAGTTGTGAATATCTAGATTCATTAAATGAAAATATCACTCCCAGATCTGACAGAACAGCTGATGATAATTCCATGGAAAACATGAGTATTTCAGTAGACAAAGATGAAAATTGCCCTAGCAAAAGCTCAGATTCTGAAGAAATCATTAAGTTAGATATCCGAGGCCAAGCAGTTCCAAAATTTCCATTACAGTCTGCGAAAATAATATTTGGACCACCACCAGAAGGGAGTACAATTTTGGGTGTAAACGAACCTATACCAGTATTCCAAAACCTGCTGTCTCCTTTCCTTGTTGGTGTTGGTGATGGTGTTAAAGTTGAAGAAGTGTTTGATGACAACGAACCACCTCTCATCAAGGAGATGACTCCTGAAAAGTCTGAAAATTCTGTGAGCTCCAATGACAAAGGGGAACAAGATGTACTAATTGAAGAAGTAATTGTTGACAGTGGTAGAAAGGAGAAGGGAAAAAGTATTACTGATATAGAAACAGGAACACCACCCAAATCCATGGCCCCTGAAGAGACTACATCATTTAGCACAATGACCACAGATTATAAAACAATATGTGAGGAGTACCAGGAGAAGGTACTAGTTGTGTACGGATTGTGCCTCTGTATCTGCCTTATCTATGTTGTGTTACTGCTTTGCCTGTTACTTATAATAATCCCTCTTGCATGCTACGTCTACGTATTTATTACACTAACATATATAATTTTTGATAGCATGACAAAAAACACAATAGGATTAACATTTTCTTAGCTTTAATGTTTGTTGTTTAGTGCCTTGTGTGTTCAGTATATATTAAACATATTATTATACATGTTGTTTGCGCAATAAAGATATTTTGAAAATATGTTTGTTGATGTTAATAGTAAAACTTTTCTACAAATATTTTGTATCAAAATACAAGGTATATGTTACTAAAAGACTCAAAATTTGCCTCTGCACTTGATCTGAGTTTTAATTGGGTCACTAGAACACTGCACTAATGGTTTCTTGGCTGTTGTTCAGTCTCACTATCTGGAATTAGGTGTCTGGTTTTGCATGATTATTTCTGCCAAGCATGATTTAAACAATAAGAATTAACGGGTTAAATTGTTACCACCCCACCATAATTTTTAATCTTTTTAAATTGAATATTATACAATTTTTTTATTTAGACACACAAAAATTAAAAAAATTGTAATGCCATTGAACATATATTGACAATTTGACAACAAATTAGACAACTGTCAATGATTTGATCATGTTTATTTACATTTTTTTAAACGATTCCATTAATTAAAATGTCGGTGGGCATTACACCATTGTACA
>DWBH01001017.1:0-10453 GCA_018230765.1 Ernsta delagoae
CAAAATATCGATCAAACAAATAAAATTAAAATTTTCTTTTGAAAAATGAAACCATTCCATCAGTATTCTCTTATAACGTTGTCACGTTCAACTATCGTCAGTAAACCGACTTTACAGACAACCGTTTTTTAGATGAACGGGAAGCCGAGGCTCAACGTATTTCTTATAACAGACGTTATAATAACAGAGTTCAATTTAAAATGGACGTAGCACCCAGAGAGATTGGCGAGGAATCTTTTTCAAGCCCTCAAGACGGTGAAATTTGTAGCGAAATGACTGTTTTTATTGCGTTTAGAAAAAAAATACGCGGATAGTGATTGAAATCTACTGTTACCGGAAAATAACGCTTCCTTCCTTCTTATTCATAGCGTTTATGCTTTGTAACTCCTAGTTTAGACTGTATGATTAAATGACACTTTTTATAGCTAACAAAGAATACAAGAAATATTATTATGATATTTAAGTATTAATAAGACGTTATTTCCCGTTTATATTATTAACAATAATTGTGATAACTTAGAAAATCATTGGTTTGTCTTCTCGGATAAATAATTTCTTACCCATTAGATTGGTTACAGCATAAAATGTTAAAGATACAATAAATACAGAAATCTAGATTCTGGTGTGTATTAAAAAAGACATTACCAATGAAATAAATTTAAAAAATAAACATTAAAGTCAAACCACTTTAGACGGTTGCTCGTAAATCGCTCTATAATTACACCTTTTCCAGATAGTCGTTTTAAAATCCATTTGCGGACTTTGAAACAGCTGAGCGTCAAAGATGCACTCAAGTGCGTGTGGTAATGGACCGTCGGTGATGCTAAAAGCTTGTATCACGCTTGAAATATACCCTCGTCTGATATGAGGCGAAAAGATAATAGATTCATGAATATTGCCTAAAGTTCCTTTATAAAAAGAAGGTATTTTTATGTATGATTAATAACATTTATATTTAGCAGAGGTAATTATGAAGCAATTTCGTCTGCGTCACATAACACTATAAATTGAGTTAAACTACCCTACCTATCGAGTTTCGTCAAACTGCACACAATGTGCTAAATTGGATTAAAATCGGTTCAATACTTTAAGAAGTTATCGCGGAATAAACTATTGGACAAGGACATCGGTCTTCTCTCAAATTGTAAGAAACTTACAATTTTAAGACATATTATTTTTTAATTTAGAAGGATAACGTCAGAAAGCTTTTACGAGCTAAAATGTACACTAATGAAATCATTTCAATTTATATAGAAGTTTTGAAGCCGCAGTATGCAAAGTTTGGAACTCGCTTTAGCACACAGAGCTGATATTTGACCGCATCGATGTTGAATTCACTAAATTAAAATTTCTGCGAATCGGTAAACTAAAGTTAAACGGACAAACGAAACAATCAAGAGGTTATGCCGTAAACCTGCTTGACGTGTGTCACTAGTTAGTCGTAGAAGTCATACTTGAGTCAACTTGCTCTCCACACGCCACGCTAAATTGAGTTAATGGAACTTTTGAAAAACCTGTTATTTTTTTATCTGCATCATATATTATAGGTACTAGCTGACTGACGTTATGTCAGAAAAACCTAAATATCTTACGGAACCCTATTTTTTTCCGAAATAAAATTTAGCCTATGTTACTCGTGGATATATTTTAAAATCGATCCAGTAGTTTTTGAGCCTATTCATTACAACTAAACAAACAAACAAAGTTTACCTCTTTCTCTTTATAATATTAGAATAGATATAAATATATTATAATAAGAGAAACCAAATGTACGTTCTAGCCATATTGCTGTCATTAACAGATTAAAATTCATTACCGTACGTCCACGTTTAATCTCCAACTATATTTGGCTTAGTATTAGCTGGAATTGCAGTTTGACGCAACTTCCTGACTAGATTTTAGTTGCAAATAACAGTTTCGTATTCGTGTAATGATCTCTCATTTACTCTGTTTATTTCATGATAGTTCGCCATAATTGACTTTCATTCGGCCTTTTGGGTTTGTTAACGATACTTTATGCTCATGACTAATATAAATTCTCATTTATAATGCATGTAAATGTTGTAAATATTATATACCTACATGAAAAAAAGTTAAAGGGTCCTCTTATAAACTTATGTTTGTCTGATACATAATTTACACTTGTAAAGTTTAAAAATCCAAATAATAAAAGTTCCATACTCTCATTCCAAAGTTCATTCCATTTTCATCAGCGTGACGCTGTGGAACATTTTCGTCACTAATCAAGAAGCGTCACGTTGTCCAACCATTTTCTAGTAAACAACACGTTTACTCTTGTAGTAAAAATTCTTGTAATACTTGTTGTTCTAACTTTTGATATTTCCAACAGTTCATTCGTTCCAGCTAGTGTGACAGTGTACCATGGAACATTCATATAGCGTCACGTTATCATCACGGCATCGCGACTCCTGTCACGACGCGTGTCCTTCATATTCCCTGTGACTTGCTGCTTTCTTTTTAACAAAGATATAAAATTGGAATTAATATTCATGTTTTACATTTTAAGTATATTGGTACCACCATTGTTTACATATTTGATACAATAATATTTTATAGGTATGAGAAGTGTTTCAGTTTATATCTACATAAATTATATTTAATCTGTTCTGAACTTCGCTTGTAAAATTGTATAGTCTCAGTTAAATTTTATTATTCATTCACCATTCATTCATTCCGGTAATGTAACAGTGCGCCGTGGAACATTCTCGTCATTATTCAGGGCGCGTCACGCTATCGTCACGGTATTGCGACTCGCGTCACAGCGCCCCCGTCTTCCTCATGACTTACTGCTTCCATTTACACATGGATATAAAGTTGGAAGTAATAATTTTAATTTGAGAAAAATATCTGCACAGTTCGATGGAGCCAAATTATTCGGCCAAATGAAATAAACTAATTCGTAATAAACTAACTTAAACGAACGAAATATTCAGCTAATTAGGGTTCAACTGAATATAATTACGAATATTTGGATAATGGTCGTAAATGTAATTAACAAAACCAAGTATTCGGCTGAATATTTAAAATTTTAAATTATTCCTGTTGAGTCACATCCCGGTGTCTAGTATGGTGTACAGTATTGTACTCAATGGATTATACGCATGTAGTCACACTTTGATTTACAACAGTGTGACCAAATAATTCTATGAATAAAACTCCCCCATTCCCAAAAATCCAATATTTTTATATAGTAGGTACCTACAATAAAGAAAAATTTTCGGTATACTAACATTTACTTTTGATATAAACAATAGGTACATACAGTCTCTTTTGAAACTCAAACTTACATTTTATAATGAGTAACATAGGGACCTTATTGAGATATACATTTATACGTAAATATACACACATATTATTACATATGTATGTACCTATAATAGGTAGTTTATTATAAAAATTAGCAGATATGAAAATATGTATACTTATTTATATGTATATTATTATAAAATTAGGTTCCTTCCAGTATCTTTATTAAATGTAGAGCTGGCGGGAGAGATTTATTAGGCTGTGGTTACCTAATAAATTCTGAGGCGTATGTGTGTTAAGTGGATTGCTGAATATTGTGCTTTTTACTTGATTTCACTGTCGCTTGCCTGTTGTACGATCTCTGTTGTTGTGTGACACAGAATACTTTATTGGTAAACATTTAAGCATTAGTCTTTTCAATCGTAGGATGTACATTTTTGATAATTGTCTTATGTTATTTAAATTCTGTTTAATTTACACTTATCCTAAAGCGACTAAATTTTTAATCCTAATATCAAATGTATGTATATCGGGATTACTCTTAAAGTAAATGGCAGACGATCTCTTATTTACTATTGATCCTATTTAACTAGAACTTTATTTAGATACATTGTAAAATTAAGTTCAAATCAACGTCTGCATTATCTAGAACTAGTTATTTTTAAAGCAAAATTGTCTGTTAAACTTAAAGTTAAATGCGAAGTGTATTGCAGTGATTATACAGCCTGTTACAATAATTAACATACAGGGTGTATCTAACCGTACTAACATATGTAGATTTTATCATATTATGTAACTTATGTTGAGGCTTCATTAATATTCTCTGACCGACGAGCGAGATTTATTACTAGCCCAGAGATATTCCATTTAGTTTGGATTTTAGAATCAAACATTGTTTGAAATGGAAATGTTGGCTTAATATGAGTAACATTTATTTAAAGAACAAATCAAAGTGGGCTGTAGACAAAAAGAAAGATATGATTTAAATTTGTTCACGATTATGGTGAAGAAAATACAAAGAAGTAAAAAAGACATATACCAGTCGTTTATAACTCTTTTAATACAAAGGTAGTCATCATAACTTCTCACATATAATGATAATGATTGCTCGATTCAGGTTATCGAAAACTCACATTATCGACTTTAAAATTTTACTTCCATCGCACTCAAAAAGATAAACTTCGATTAATAATTGTTTATTTATCCCCAAATATAAAGCATTTAGGTAGTGCCATTTGTTTTAGTTTTATATAATAACAATCCCATCTAATATCCGACCTACAATAATTATGTTATACACAATTCAAATGTCATACCGATCATATAATTATGTACTACTTATAAGGTAGTAAATTAAAGTCAATGATAATCGTGAATATTCCGTGTCCAATGGATGATATTGGGGCCCCTAATCTTGTTGCCCCGTTGTCCTTTAACTCCGTGCCTCTATTACCGCGAATGTTAATATGTCCAGTCATATTATTCCGTTGTTTGTATGTAAATAATTAGTAGATTTCTTTGAGAAGCTGATTCTGAAAATCGAAAAAGTATCAATTTACTTCATACCACGAAGTAAGTAAGTAATATATTTTAATTATTACAAGGGAAAAGTTACAGTTAACTAACAGATTAGCAACTGGTTATAAAATAACAAGGCCATTTATAAGTTTTTACAGATACAGGTAACACAACATACTGATAAAGCTTGTGTTATAATAATCATATAACTGATAAACATACATCAATATATTTAATAAATATATACCTATATACATGTAGATATTTTACACCCAGACACAGAACAAATATTCATGTTCATCACAAACATTTGTCCTGGGTGGGGATCGAATCCACGACCTGTTGGTTTTGCAGTTAAGGTCGCTAACCACTCGACCAACCGGCCAATCAAAAATTTCAATGTTTATAAGTTACTGACCAACAATAATGCTTACTACACTGTTCAAATACAAGTGAGCAACATATACCAATCTGATACTATGTTATATAGTAAATTAAATGCATGATATATGGCTCACACGAAGTCTCATGAATATTCCGTGTCCAGTGGGTGATTTATTGGGGCCCCTTTCCGTCTTGCCCCAAATTTATGTACGGACATAGGCGTCTCGTTCGGAATTATATATTACCCACTAGCTGACCTTTGCAAGTTCGTCTGTGTCTATATAAAAATTATGCTACTCTAAATTGGTTTAAATTATCCTATATCTCTAATCGGATCAGACAGTATGTGCTTAATTTGATTGGCCCCTTTTTATATCCCACTGCTGGGATCGGGTCTCTCTTCACTACCAGGGACGGCCTAGAGAATACTCCACCACGCTGCTTCAATGTGGGTTGGGGGAGACGGGTTAGTGGCCCTCTGTCTCTTAATGCCTAGATATTAAACTTTATTATAATGTACCTATATCTACTTGTCTGGCTTATCGTGTTCAAAACCAACAAAAATCCAATTATCCTAAAACCGGAGTCATCGCGCAAACTTAATTAATACCAACTAATTGATCCCCGTTCATATTTATTCACCAATTTAGAAAGTCTCCGCAATTCGTCAAACTGTGATTAGTTCGCGTCTTGCCGACTGCTAGAAGTTGTTCGGGGTATTAATTAAATAAATGAATTTACCCGACAGTTGGTGTATAGTCGATTATTTTACTCAGTGACTTTTGCTGTTACTATTGGTTTTCGAACCGATGTCGATTATTTAGTCGATCTGATATAGTTAACATTACCACATCGTATACTTTACTGCAGATTTAGTTTAAACCGAATTCAAATCGGTTAAGCCGTGTCTGGGATTAGCGCGTACAAATATACAGATAAACAGACAAAAATTTAAGAAATCATAAATTTGTAGATACCTACTCTATTGCGTTTACAAAGAGCCATGTTAATTGTTTTCCTCAAATATCGTCAATATACAGACACGACTCAATTATTTATTTATAAGATGAACATCTGACTGCTTTCTTTATCGAAAACACATAGTAAGTGCAAAACTCTTACCCGACGGACGCGTTATTTCCGCCTCAGCAATTGCCTCAGATTATTTTATTTCAACGACGTCTGAAGACGGCTTTAAGAGTTAATCCGTTATAATTAATTCCCTGTCTTTAAGTAAATTCCCTTTTGCAAGTGAGTCTTGATTCATAAACCTTGGTAGATAAGAATTTGGGAATTTTATCTTTCTTTTGCTGTCTAATTAAATTAGGGTCGCCATTTTGTTAAAAGATCTGAATACATAAATGAAAACACTGTTATGATTTTCGACTGCTGAAGAATTTAATTATCTTTCTATCATTATAAAAATGTTTAAACAATTTTGTTGAAATTTGGTCAAAATAAAGTATAACTTATCTTTTATACATGTAGGTATTATAAAATCACAGTGCTATGAAATAGTGGCAGCCCTAATATAGCGTCTATAAAGTTTTAAGTCGTATAAAATGAGTCGGAAAGGGTTATCTCTAAAGAATTTAATACATTATGTAGGTATTTCTATTTTATCCTTTTATTTTTAAGACTCAATAGGTAGTTATTTTTAGGAGTTATCTACAGATGCGAATCATCTGCAAGTTAAAAGGAGGACATACAGACATAATACCTACTAGAGACTTCTTGATAAAAAACATTTTCTTTAATTTTAATGTTTTTTACGGTTCCAAGTTCCACAGAAAGGCCATAAATGTAATAATTTTTAATAATTGTAATAACTGTAGTGATTAATAACAATAAGAGCTCTCGAGCACTAAGAGACCACTTAGTATCGGCCATACGGGGGTTGGTGTCCTCGCAAAAATATTTGCAACACAACCAAAGAGAGAAAAATGTAATATTCTAAAAACGCGTTGGCCAAACATAAACTGACACCATAAAAAGCAAACCACATCAAATGACTTTGGCGTCTTTGGCACGTATTAATAAATTGTGGTCTAAAATAACAATGAAAAATGCACACTCAAAATGTAATATTTATTAATACGAGTCTTAGATCGTCCGGCAATAAAAGCAGTGGGATTAGTAAGTAGCTTACTCAACATGTTCGTTTTATGAAAATAAAATTTTAGAAGTAAACGAATTGAAAAATACGACAGTTCGCTGCACAGACGGAACTTGAAACACGTTTCCGGAGTTTATTCGCTTTCCTACTTAAAGAGCCCTCCGTTGGGAAACTGTAGCCTGTAGCGACCCCTGGCGCGTTCACTCGTCGAGATTATTAAAAAACATGGAACAGGAAACATAGAAGAAAGATGAGAGGGGAAGTGCCCTTACCGCGTGCAACGGAATAAATCGTGTCAACGTATATCGTTGACATGATTACCTAAGTGATTGATGTCATGACCCAATCAGCGTTTAAATATTTTCGAACGTCACAACAATCAACCTTGAATACCTATGCCTCCGGCGACCAACTTGTGACATGCATCGAACAGTTTTAAAGCATATCACTTTACTAGCCTCGTTTGTCCGCACTAAAAACATTTGGACGTCCAGATTTTATATTTAGTTACAACATTCACATTTTCTGGTCTCGACCGAGAGGCAATTTGAAATTTTGAATTTCCATTTCTACGTACCTATGTATTTCGACGTTTATGTGTTCAAAATTCATATGTCTACTCCCTTTTATGTGTAGTGTACGGTTGATAAAACTTAAAATGGACCGATTTGAACATTATACACGTTTTATTTGAGAGTTTTAGAATGATGAAATCAATTTATCATCTTTAATGAATATTCGTAGTGAATTTTTATTTATAGTTCGTTTATTAAAAACGCAGACACTGTAAGTATATTTCGTTGTTTGAAGTCGAAATACTTTTTATCCAAAGTGCCTAATAATAATAATAATCTCATAGCTTTACACTAGGTTCTCCTTTGTCTTGGGCGCTATGGACATACACAAAGACATTTGCACAAACACCCCAGAAGAAATAATTGATCATATAAATGTCTGCCTCGCTGGGAATTGAAATCAAACGCCTCATCGGAAGTTTATTAAGAGTAGGTATTAAAATAACCATAAGATAAAAGATATACATATTTATTTCTATATTTTGATAATTATATTTTATTTTCATTTTCGCACACCGTGAAAATAAAGACCTGAAAAGAAAGTGCATCAGTTTCCGTCAGTGTTTTATATCTCGGACCGTCGGCGTCGCGTCGCGCGTCGTGTCGTAATAAATCTTTATTCGTACCTATGACCATCAAAGTAGCTAATCTATTTTTTTTTCAAACCTTTACCTAATAAAACAGTCTTGGTTAGACGCTCTCAAACTAGTAGGTATGTAGTCATATCATATTAATTATCTGTCATGAATGAGTCACCGAGCCAAAACATTCATTCGCCATCCGCAGTAGGTATGCCCAAAAACCGAAATATGGCAAAAAATTTACGCAAACTCAAAAACTCAGTACAAAACTGCACTCAAGCAGGGCTCTTGAAAGTGCAGCGTTGGGCGAGCGACGCTCCCTAGATGGATACTCAGTGGATTTTATGTTTCTCAGCCCGCTGATAATGCGAGGATGCATATTTTCCCATCCCGCTGAGTTCTAAGCTTAGGGTTGCCTGTGTACCAAATGTTGTTATCGGTGTCAAAAGGCGTAGTGATTTAAAAAATTAAAAATGTAAGTACAATACAGTACCTAAAGAATGGAAGTGTAATAAAATAATGTACTTTAGATAATACATTACAACAATAATTTAATAAAATACTTATCTAGGATTTTAATAAAATAAAGTATTGTTGCTGCAATGACAGAAAGGACGTACCATTTTATTCAAAAAGTACTAACATATTTTCGACGTACCAAACTCTGTAAAAAATACATTTGAAAGCTATTAGTAACTCATAATTCACCGTACACATACACACTTAATAGTATTGATAAAATACACGAAGTATTTTACTGGAACGAGTACTGAGATTTAGTTTATATTGTGTGCAAAAAATAGCAAAAGCATTCTTAGCTCTCCCGTCTCTGAAGAAATAAATAAACAACCATTCTTCTGAAGCAGTGAGATAAATATTATAATAACTAAGAGTATAAAACAATTTACTGTTTTCTCAATAGTGGCAACCCTAAACACAAGCTTAGTCGTATATTTGTCTCTATCAGAACGCACTCGCTGAGTGTTTGTGCAGTTACAGACACTATGAGCCAAACAAACATATTTTACTTTACGCAAACTATTCACAGAGAATATGTATATATATTATTATCATTCTCAACGATTCTTTTAGATCACTCAAGGGGAAGGAACGAAAGTTAATTTTCAATTGTATTGTGCAATGGACACACAAATACAGAAACAAATTTGAAATTAAATATATAAAATCAATAATTAAAAAAATATTCCAGAAAACGTTATCCATTAAAATTTAAAATACAATAATTAAAAAAAAAAAGAAAACAAATAACGATTAAAATTACAAATTTATGTTCGATTATTTTAATTAAAAAATAATTTAACTTTATTACCTAATGATAAATTATGTAACGCTGGCAACATTAAATTTTCTTTACGCGTATTTCGTCCCACCCCGTCGCCACTTGTAAAAAAACGCCGTAAATTGTAAAATACCTTTGTGTTTAGAAGCCTCTATTAAACAAATGTGTCTATATTTTAAAAAAATATTGCTGGTCTATGCTTTACAGGAAGAAATTCTATACCAAAGAGAAACAGCTATGTTTGAAACCGTTTGGGAGTAAGCGGAGTAACCTACGCAACACAAATATTCACTCTGATAAACTTGTATTAAAATGTAGGGAGTTCAATAACAAGTACTTACTATACTATAGCTATCAGGGAAATCAAGCAGAAAATAGGTTAGCTGGGGCGCTGATTACTAAAGCGCAACTATCGGTGGTAATCTAGGATTATGTAAAGCTTATATTCGCATTAGTTGAAGGGGTGTTTGCTATTTATACTGACCTAATATTATTCTTGTTTTTTATATCGTTAATAAAGGTTATTGAAATTAATATCGATCGTATTATAGTGAGAGAGTAGGAACAAGAATATATAAATAAGAAACTATCAGTAGTTTGACGTACCTATAACTTGTATAGCCTTTAACAACCTTTAACAGCATTTGTGAGCTCTTAAACTACTGAGCCAATTTTAATAAAACTTTGCTTACTCTGTGCAGTCGACCCAAGA
>DWBH01001018.1:0-10451 GCA_018230765.1 Ernsta delagoae
AAAATTCCTTTATCAAATTAAGCAATTGCGCCTGTGAGAATATCGCGGCAATACCCATGTACATAGGGCTAAGGTATCTAAGGCGGTCAGGCGCGAACATAATTCCCCCCCGTTGAAGACGTCAGTTCTTCAACCGCTTGTCTCTTCAGGAAGGAGAGGACACAATCGAACGAGCGGACGTCGGTAGGTCGCTTTCGTGGTGGTGACATCAGCAACTCGAGGGATGTTGTCTGGTCCGGGAAACAACTTGGTCACTCGACCAACACGCCAACATAGTGGAGGGAGTGAGTCTTCAGAAAGCAGGACTAAGTCACCGACTTTAAGGGTGCTGGTATTCTGCTTCCATTTAGTTCGCTGTTGAAGTTCTGATATGTACTCCCTTTGCCATCGTTGCCAAAAGTGCTGTCGTAATTTTTCTAGGCGAGCATAGCGGCACAGGCTGCCTTCCCTTTTGTCCTTCAGATCAGGTGCAGGTAACGCATTCAGCGGTCTTCCAATTAAGAAGTGCCCTGGGGACAGGTATTGGTAGTCATCTGGGGATGAGGATAGTGGACACAAAGGGCGACTGTTTAGGATTGATTCCACTTGTGCAAATAATGTTAATAATTCCTCAAACGTAAGGTGAGAATTACCCATTACGCGTTTAATATGATATTTTGCTGAACGAACGCCGCGCTCCCAGATACCACCGAAATGGCTAGCGTAAGACGGAATGAAACAGAATTTAATACCTTCCTGAGTTGCAAACTCAGATATGGACTCAGTATTGTCTTTTAGAAAAATGCTAAGTTCTTTTGCAGCCGCTGCAAAGTTACGCCCGTTATCGGAAAATAATTCCACTGGCTTGCCGCGACGAGCAATAAATCTACGTAATGTCATAAGGAAGGCTTCTTTAGAGAGATCGCTGACAGCTTCTAGGTGTAAACATTTATAGCGCAGACAAATAAAGAGACATAAATAACACTTTACCAATCTAGCACCACGACCCTTTTTGTTTAACACAAAGAACGGCCCAGCATAGTCTAAGCCCACGGAGCTAAAGGGAAAATCTGGGGTGATGCGTTGAGATGGGAGGTCTCCCATTTTAGGACATAAAACTTTACCTTGAACGCGTCGGCAAAGCACACAATGATTTGCAATGCGGCGAGCAAGGCGTCTGCCATTGACTGGCCACACAGTCTCTCGTATGGCAGCCAGCATTAATTGAGGGCCGGCGTGTAAGTTTCGAACATGCTCGTATTCAAAAATTAATTTAGTTAAATGGTGAGAAGAATCAAGAAGGATTGGATGTCGCCTCTCATATGAACAATTGGAAGCGTTGATTCGACCGCCAACCCTAATTAAATTATTGTCATCTATGTAAGGCGACAAAGATAAAATTTTGCATTTAGCACCTAAATGTTGGTTATTTAATAAAATTTTATATTCCTTATAAAAAGATTGTTGTTGTGCCATACGACAAAGGTCATTAAATGAATTATTCAATTCGTCAAGAGTTAAACTGCCTATCATTTTAGTTTTAGGATTTTTGAGATTAAAGATAAAGCGTTTGACGTAAGCCAATGTTCTTTTAATTTTTGTAAGCTTAGAAAATCGTTCAAAATTAATTACAGGTTCTAATATAACGGCATTGAATGTGGTAGCAGAAGATTTTATTTCTGGTAAGTCATCTAACATTTTTATTTTTAAACTAGGCCAATTCGCCTCGTCATTTAATAAAAATTTAGGACCATGCCACCAGAGTGATGCATGTATAAGCTGACTCGGGGCTACACCTCTAGAAATAAAATCGGCTGGATTGTCAGTGGTAGGCACATACCTCCATGACAGTGTATCAGTGGTTTCCTGTATTTCACCAATTCGATTGGCAACAAAGGTTTTTAATCTCGTTGGATTACCTGTCAGCCAACTAAGGACTATACTAGAGTCGCACCAGTGAAAGATGCGGTCAGGTGTGTAGCGTATGGACTCTATCACTGCCTTGCACAGACGAGCGGCGAGTAGTGCGGCACAAAGCTCTAGGCGAGGAATTGATGTAGGTTTTAGTGGTGCTACCTTGGATTTCGAACACAGAAGGTTAACTGTGACTTCACCAACACTATTCATACTTCGCAAATACACACACGCGCCATAGCCAATTTGTGAGGCGTCGCTAAAAGAGTGGATTTCTATAAATGAAGGGTTGTTACATAGAACATGCCTTGGAATATGGAGAGTGGATAGTGCGGGTATGTCCTTAGAAAACCTATCCCACTGTAATTTTGTATTTTCTGAAACAGGGTGATCCCAGTCATATTTTTGTTGCCATAAGCTTTGTAACATTAATTTAGCCTGCATTATACAGGGACTTAAAAGACCTAGAGGGTCAAATATTTTAAAGGAATTAGACATAATGAATCGTTTAGTTATGACTTCGTCATGTGGAAGATCATTTATAGGAAAATGCAGAGTGTCACTATTAGGATTCCAACCAAGCCCAAGTGTGCTATATGACTCGCTTATAGTTAGGTTTTCTTGACTATTGATAGGCTCGTTAAAGAGTGACTGTAGATTAGTTTTAAATTTACGTAAATGAAAACAACCTTTTTCTAATTCAATACATACGCAATTTTGAATATGACGCAATTCGGCTTCATTATTAGAACCAGTGATGAGGTCATCTACATAAAAATCCTTTTGAATTATGGTTTTTATAAGATTATCATCACACTCCTCACCAATTTGCCACAGGCACCGAGTACTTAAATAGCTGGCACTTGCTGTTCCGTAGGTGACAGTATTCAAGTACAAAGCTTCTATCGGCAAAGACTCTTCTTCTCTCCATAATATCACCTGCAAGTTTCTATCACTGGGATGGACTTCCACCTGGCGATACATTTTCTCGATATCTCCAGTGAGTAGAAACCTGTACTGTCGAGCCCGTATCAAAATGGAAAAAAGAGAATCCTGTATATTTGGGCCCACCATTTGTAAGTCGTTAACCGAATAGCCTGAAGAGGAAGGAGCTGACCCATCGAAGACGACTCGAAGTTTAGTAGACTCACTAGATTCTTTGAACACAGCGTGATGACAAAGAAAATATAATGGAGATTCTACTGTACCGCTTTCAATCAATTTTACATTTAAATTAGATTTAGAGAGATGTCCTAATGATTCATACTCTCGAAGAAACTGAACGTACATTGATTTTAATGTGCTATTACGACGAAATCGTTTCTCTAAGTTAAGAAGCCGCCTTTTAGCGAGAGAATAAGACTCACCTAAGCAATCGGGTGAATCACGAAGTGGTAGTCTTACAGAAAATCTCCCAGACTGAAGTCGTTTGGTATTGGATAGGAAGTGATTTTCACAGGCGACTTCAGTTTCTGTTAGAATGTGTTTTTTGGGAAGTTCTTCAAGCTCCCAAAATTTAGGTAAAAAATTATCTACTTGAGATTCTGTAGATAAATCCTGCTCGAATGGCAAAGCAGTAGTAGTACTGATTCTAGTATGTGAATTTTGCATATGTAAGTGACCGCCTATCAACCAACCGAATTGGGAGCTGCGCAATTTAGGATAACACTCACCTAGAGACATGCTACCACCACCTAAGATGTCCCAAAAAATGTCGGCCCCGATCAAGACATCGATGGGGGCTGGCCGGTCGAAGTGCGGATCAGCTAGATGAACATTTACTGGAATATTTAATTTTGATGCATCTATGGGAAACTTTGGCAATTTTCCTGTAAGTGCATCTAAAATTAAACAAGAGAGGGTTATTTTGAAATTGTTTATAGTATCCCGGGATTGTAGCTGCACGACACATCTTTCGTTGACAGTGTTTGCATGGCAGTTTCCAATCCCGACTACATTTAAAGCAACAGGTTGAGTATTTAAGGATAATCTTTTTTGTAGATTTTTACTAATAAATGATGACATAGAACCAGAGTCCAATAAGGCCCTAGCTTGAACTACTTGATTGTTTTCCGGATTTACGACATTTATTAAGGCAGTAGATAATAACACCTGACTGCTGACTTCTTTAGAGAAGTTAACTATGGTATTAGGAGGGGCCTCTATATCATCACTGCAATCAACAGGTGCCTCTGTCACTGCTGTGGTCACCTGCTGGACTGAACTGTTAGTATGCAGCAATGTATTGTGCCGTTTTCTGCACAGCTGGCAGGGCCCCATACGACATTCACTGACAGGGTGACCTTGTCTCAAACAATTCGCACACAATTTATATTTTTTTACTTCTACTAATCTATCATTTATATTTTTTGATTTAAAAGTAGGGCAGTCATAAATTTTATGATTTTGGCTGCAAATGATGCAATGGTACACAGAACTTACATCGCGACTAACTGACGCAAAAGATTTAGTTAAGATATTTTTGCGACTACTAGCGCCATCTAGTGTCGATCGCGGTGACTTACGATGAATTGATTCCAAAATATATGCACGATCAAGTAAAAAGGATTTAAATTGTTCTAATGTGGGCATATCGTCGTATTTGCCTTGTTGTTCCTCCCATTTCATTAAGGTATTAATGTCGAGCTTAGAAGTTAAGATAAAAATAATAAGTGTATCCCACTGGTCAGTCGGTAAGCCAAGGTTTGAAAGCACACGCAAGTTCTTAGTTACGTGGTCGACAAAATACCTCAATGAACTTTCGGACTCACGAGATATTTGTTGAATGTTAAAAAGAGATTTTAAATGGTGATTAATTAGTAATTTTTTATTATTGTAACGGTTACACAGTAGTTCCCACGCAATTAAATAATTAGCGGAGGAAACCTCTATGTTCGAAACTATGCGCTTTGCCTCGCCCTCAAGGTAAGAAAGTAAATAATGGAATTTTTGAATATGTGGAATGCGAATGTTCTTATGTATTAAATTTGAAAAAGTGTCGTGGAACTCGAGCCAGCGGAAAAACGAACCATCAAATTTTGAAATTTGAATTTGAGGCAATTTTATGCCGATATCATTGTGATCGAGAGTACATTGAGCATCTGGGTAAGTAGACTCACGCCTTCTTTTATCTTGTTCAATAATTTTTAATTCATTTTGATCGTCAACAAGACGCTTTGCTATTGCAGTACACAATATAATGTCCTGCTCAATGCATTCCCGTTCATCAATTTCAGCGTCTAGATTATCGGAATTTAAGAGTTCGATCTGAGTTTGCAAGTCATCAAACTTCGTAGATAAATTTTCAAAACGGCTTAATTTTAAATTTAATTCGGCAAACTCAACAGATGAAAGTGTAGATTTCTCTGTGGTATTGTTTATGTAATTTTTAAACTTTGTGATTTGGCCTTTTATAGAACTACGTTTTGTTATCAAATCTTTTAATGTAGAATTGTTTATTAGCTTTGAATTTGTAATATTATCATTTAAAGCCATGTCGAAATTGTAAATATAATATTAATTTAGGTAAAAGTTAATTTATAAATGTAAAAATTGTAATATAAATCACAGAGAAGTCATACACGCATAGAAGTTGAAGATAAATAAATAAATAGATTTTCCGTCTCACGCCAATCCACGGTGATACCCGGTACACGAGGAGTCGTTGGCAGCTGGCTGTAGATCAGCTGGGTTGACCTGGTGACCCGGACAGCTCAAGGTCAACCAGCAGTTTCCGCGAACCTGGAATTAGTCGGCCAAAAACTGCTAAATACCACGTAAAAATTGGCGCAAAACGTATGACTCCAATTGATTGTATTGTTATTTAAGCGTTTTATGATTTACTATACAAATTTAGTACGAAATTGCAAAAGAAATTCAAATTTATGAATATTAACAAATATGTAGGTACTTTCAAAATAAAATTATAACTTGGTCTGCACAACTGGAATTATGGATTTGAAGGATTATTTTATGAATTGTGGATGGGTTTAGAGGTTTTATGGATAAAGGAATGGATAACCAGGGCACTTAACTTGTGAAATCTGCTGCGAGGTGATGCTTTAGCTGCGACACTGCTCGGCGGTTACCACGAATAAGTCCCGGTTATTTCTTCTTTTGCGCCTATATTTTCTTCTTTTTGTTATTTCTTCGTGCTTGCAAACGTGTAACAAGGTAGCAGTTGGCACGTAGGGCACTGGAACTGCTTGCCAAAGTCTCGAAATCCGTCCTTTTGCTGGCCGGTGATGACGAGTCACGAACTTGCAGACGATGATTTTTCGAAATTTTTGTTGTGGACTTGATTTTGGACAAGTCCTGTCACGGTCGCCAATGTTTGAGCCTTTAGGGAGCCCAATGGAATCCAAATAAAACTATATTTGAACTCAAAAACTATTGTAATTCCAGAAGTGCTAAGGTACAATGTTTGCTGTTAGGAGCCGTAGAC
Organism: Ernsta delagoae; assembly: GCA_018230765.1. Classification (NCBI taxonomy): domain Eukaryota; kingdom Metazoa; phylum Arthropoda; class Insecta; order Lepidoptera; family Hesperiidae; genus Ernsta; species Ernsta delagoae. The sequence goes on from DWBH01001018.1 coordinate 6,338, forward strand.
AAGAATGACATTTACAAAATTCCTTTATCAAATTAAGCAATTGCGCCTGTGAGAATATCGCGGCAATACCCATGTACATAGGGCTAAGGTATTTAAGGCGGTCAGGCGCCAACACAGGCCTTTTATTTATATTCCAAGTCAAGAAGTTTAATTGAATTCAAAGTTTTTTTTTTCGATATTTTTAGAATTCTAAAGACCTTAGCGACGTACACACATTTTTAATTATATCATTTTTAATTATAATAATGATAATAATATAATGTATAGTTTCTCCGTTGTTGGTGCGACATGGTTGTTCATGGTACAGAAATTCTACCCCTAAGATTTATTTTAGGCTCAGATTAGTAAATTAATTAATTCAAAGGCCCTTTCCCACAACCAATTTTAACGCTCCACGTGTTTTTGACGTCGAGATTGGTTGTATGAAAGAATTACCTTTCATATATCTGTGGATTCGTTACAATTTCAATCTCGTTCGAATCATATTTTTAGTCTAGGTTGATTTGGCTTCTAAATAAGCGTGCCTTTTAATTAGTAATAACATTTTATTTACGTACTATTTTTAAGGTTTTAACTGAAAATATAAGTTGGTATACATTGAAAATAAAGTCGCAAAGGTCTCATTCCGAAAATGATTATATTAAAATCTGCGCAAATTCACTGAAATACTGCACTATAGCAGTAAAAATAATGAATGAATCTGATAAAGATTGAATCTGCAACGCTGCAGTATCAAGCCTGCTACGTGGCGACGAGCATTCATGAACCAAGCGCTAAAGTGGCTGAAAAATTGAATTGTTCGCTAAAATTCAAACTCAGATTCCATATTCCGTTCCAGTTTAAAACCCCGTAGAGTTTGACGTAGATGAAACGTAGCGCTTGCTACGTCGCGCTACGGTTTTATGTAGCGTGTTATATGTGACTTTATTTCACGCTACGCTACGCTACGTAAATATAATCACATTACTTAAGACTTGTGGAGTGATGCGATAAAACACTGTGTGTATAAATTTGTGTATGTGCATAATGCAGCTGTTTATTTAGAATTTTAGAGTGTTTTGTATCCCTACCTTACCTACTTTAAGACATGACTAGACATACTTTACCTACTTAAAGACATGACTAGCTTGATAGGTAATAAGGACGGTAGAACTCTTGTGCAAAATTATACCTAAATTAATTATGCTCTATCAAACTACGGCAAAGTTATAATTTGGAAATAATGATTTGCAAAGAGGTCGATGACCAATTATTTCGATGTATTAAAGGGGAATTTTGTAAAATTTCCGTAAAGAAAGTAAACTTACAATTCTTAAAAGTAAATTTAAATGCTTTGTTTTTCAGTTACTGATACAAAGCGATTCGCAATAGATTACTGATTAAAGATACTATCTTATCGTATTGATGCTATCAAACGATTCTACCAGTCACCAAAATCGATCAGTCCAATAATCCGAAACACTTCTCGCTAATAGACAAGCCGACCTGCTAAAATTGAATCAGGGCGTTATAGGAAGCCTCTTTGAGTACGACCCCGATCAAGCAAAAAAGATCTCTACGTTTTTAACAATAAAGTTCAATGAACATTGACAGCAACTAAAAAAACTGTTCTTTTTTGTATCGACAATTTAAAACGTAAATCGTGTTTACACGCAATTGATTTTAAATTTGGAATTTTAAAAATATGATGTTAATATTCGAATTTCAAAATATTTTACTTTATTCTAACTTCAAAACGGTAGAAGAAGTAATGTCCAACCATAATGAGATTCTATGGTACGTTAAGCGGTCGGTCCCGGCTGTTATTGAAAGATAGCAGTCGTAAAACCTATTCGGAAACTGTATGAAAACATCCAACACGGGTTGGCCACTAACGCGTCTTCACCAACGCGCATTGAAGTAGCGTACTGAATTGCGCTCCAGGCCTTTCCCGGTTTTGGGGAGAGACCCGAGCCCAGCAATGGGACATAAAAAAGGTAATGGCCATATTAAGAACCTTCACCATCTTTAGGTAAGTCTCAGTTATGTATTTGCCGATTAAGGTGACCTATAATATGTACATATGTCATTGTTAAGTGTATATACACAAGAATAATATAAATAGTCGAGTAACGTACTCAGAACCGTAGCAAAATAGCCTCTTATCCTACAAATTAACAACTGGATAAAGTTTATCCAACACTGATATTATCTTTTTGAAACTTGAATCATAACTTTAGTGCCACGAAAGTTATCTCAGTATAAAATACTGCGCTCTGTACCCATATAATGTTCTAACTTACGTAACCACCTCAAATGAACATCCATTTATTGAAGTCTACACAGTCATCGGATACGACAGTGCAGCCGCGATCGCGATTTTATACTCTACTACACTAAGGTTACGGTTTAATTTTCTCTGCACCACACCCAACAGTTACTAAGACTTACAAATGTGTAAGCCTTCTTATCAGAACACTGTTAATTGAACTTGAGTCGTCTAAATGGCATCTGCCGAAAGTTTATGAAAGCCTCTGTGTAACAAACTCAACAATATCATAAGCTGTCGTAAATTTATTTAATTAACCTCTAAAGTATTAGATATATAAAATTATGCTATTGCTTGTAAAGTTCTTAGAAACTTTATTTGATGGCATAAATTCATTACACTTCACACTCAATTTTAATTACAATTTTTGTGGTGTCTATCATTGACACGTAAAGATCATTTTTTACATACTTAATTTGCATTGTAATTATTATTTAATAAAAAAATCTAAATAAATACTTGTAATAAGAATTAAAAAATTAGCAAAACTTTACCTAATCTATATTGACGTCATTAAATTTGTTATGAAGCTAAGCAAAGCAGGGTGTTAAAGCTAGTATAGTAACGTGATGTAAATAAATGTCTGGCGGCTATAGATAAACCGAACAATGGTCCTTTGTTCCGTAAAAATCGCCCTTCCTCAGGCTGCGTAGGAAAATAATGCGCTAAGTAGAATTTTGTTCTGATACTAGGCTTTGCGGTTATAGTCCGGTGGATAAGAATTAGACCTCAATTCGAGAGGATAGGGTTTAAATCCCTACGACACACACCCATGACGTTTCTAAATTACAAAATATGTGCATTTATAGTAATTAAAATATCGTAAAGGAAAAGCCTGAAAGTTGTTCATAATATTTCGAAAGGCATGTGAAGTCCACCAACCCGCAGTTGACCAGCGTGGTGGCTTAATATTACATGTTTAGGAGGAGACCCGTTCCGGTCCTAGCATTGGGAAAACTTTTTCTTGTTAAACAAATTGACTTCCAAAAAAAATTAAAACTGCTTATTGCTTTTTTTTGTCTATATTGAATCATTTATGTTCATATTAAATTTCATTATTTAGGTATGTCGTTTATATAATTGTCTGTGCTGTGTAAACCTATATAATAAATGTGTGTTGTCACTTTTAGTAACATAATGAAATATAGGCTTAGATTAAGTTCACATTTCTTAGTAATGCCGATAATGCCTTATTAGGCTATACCTACTAAATTCTCTCGGTTAATCAGATTTATTATAAAAGTGTTGCAAAATGTAGATGGTGTATATTAATAGTAAATATAATAAAAGAACTGTTTTCGAATGCTGACTGTCGAATACATACATTTTAACTCGAATTGTATCAATTTATTTTATTTGTATATTAATTAAATGAATATCATGCGGACATGAGCTCTCAGTGAAGCATACAATTTTAATTAAGATCGGTGTGCCAATTTTCAATCAGTAAAATTGGTGAGAGAGAATTGATAATATTACGTAACCAATAATACTATAAGTACGACGTAATTATATTGATATTATATTAGGACACTTACTGATTACTATACTTTAGGATCTACTGGAATATTTAAAATAACCTTTGTTTACATTGACATCATTATGTATATTTTAATACTTAAATAAATAAAAGTTCCTTTCCCCATAAACTGCCTATGATCTTAGTAAATGAAATTCAATACATCTATATGGAGCTTTGAGTTCAATATTTTTTTAGGGCCAGGATAGCAGATTGGAGAAAAAAGCCGGTGGAAAACGTCCCTGTAGTCCCGTTTAGATTATGTGCATAAAGATTACTTCATCCTG